>CM068358.1:5333927-5516427 GCA_034769755.1 Odontamblyopus lacepedii | reverse complement strand
GAGAGGAAGAAAAGGGAGAGAGAAGAGAGAGGAGAGGAAAGAAGAAAAAGGAGCTCAGAGGAGAAAGAGGAAGAGAGAAATGTGAGGGGGGCAGAGATGGGCAGAGGAGCTGGGCCCTGGAACGAGGGAGGGAGCGGAGGAGGAGCAGGAGGGATGGAGGGAGCGAGGGAATAATGAATGATTTTGAAAAGCATTAGAAGTTGGAGCGGATAAACAGCAGAAGCACCAGAGACACTGTGTTTGTTGATGATGTGCGAAAACAGAAAATCTACAGCGAAAAACAACTCTTAAATAAGTTTGGAGCATTTCCACAGATTTGAACAGTTACAGACAATAAGAAGAAGAAGAAAAAGCTCTTTTATCGTCTGTGTACAAATCTGAACACTTGACGCTGACGCACGACTTTCTAATTATCTTAAAATATCCCGTATTATCATTCAACCCCCCCAAGACCTAAGGGCATTTTACTTTTAAAACTGCCCCTTTTACCCCTAATGAAGTGTTCTACCTCCTTTTGTTCAGCCCAACCTGTTATTTCACAATCTGCTGCTGTAGTTGTGTCATGAGGCTGTGATAAAAGCTACAGGACCAGGAATAGAAAATAAAATTCACACTCTTTCATACAAAACTCACAGCAAACATGTAGAAACAACTTTTTGGACATAAAAAATGCTTAATTTAGGGCCTTAGCTACAAAAATGCAAAATATCAAGTCTGTAAGTAAATTAAAAATCTCCTTATTGCCCTAAAAACAAAAAAAAGTGCAGTGGCTCCATGACTTTCCTGGTCCAGTCCTGGAAACAGCTCCTGTCAGGTCCAGGGCCAGAGCCACAGCACTTCTGCATTTCCAGGTGTTTATTACATTTGGATTTGTTCATTTTGACTGAAATAAACCTCTCAAATAAAAATAACAAGGGATGCACAATTACACACATCAAGATGTGTAATTTGCCATTCATTTGAGAAAAAACTCCACTTAGAGCGACTTTTTCACTCGTTATAAACACACACAGTCAGAGGAGTCGACCATCTTGACTCACTTCACTCTTTGGCAAAGTTTGGCTCGATCAAAATGGACGGAGCGCATGAGTTTGGGGAAAACAAAGTTCCTGTTGGACACTCGTTTTGCTCACGTCATCACACAGCGTGAGTGTGACGTAGGATAAAGCCGCAGAAATGTACGGAAACCACTATAGGGTTTGTGTGTTAAACGTGTGAAGGAGGCAAAACACGACTCCAGGTCTGTTTGTGAAGAGGAAATTATAAGATAGATCAGAAAACAGTGTAATACGGCGTCTTTAGTCCACAATTTTAATAATTTACATTGCGTAATTTTATAGTCAAGACCGAACTAATCGAGACCAGTCTGAGACCAGTGGATCCTGAGCCTGGGACAAGACCTCTGAGGGTCAAGACAATCTTTGTAATCTTCGATATTTATTTATTATTTTAGTTATTTTAGCACACATACTGTACAGCTCTGGAAAAAATAAGAGACCACTGCAAAATGATCAGTTTCTCTTATTTACCACTTATAGGTTTGTGTTTGAGTAAAATGAACATTTTAGTTTCATTCTATAAACTACTGACAACATTTCTCCCAAATTCCAAATAAAAATATTGTCATTTAGAGCATTTATTTGCAGAAAATGACAAATGGTCAAAACAAAGAAAATGCAAAGTTTTTAGAGCTCAAATAATGTGAAGAAAACGAGATCAGATTCATTTTAAAACAACACAATACTCATGTTTTAACTTAGGAAGAGCTCAGAAATCAATATTTTGGAATAATAAGTGTTTTTTCTCTTCATCAGTGCCTCATGAAGCAGAATGAGGTGTGTTTGTGTTGAATTCAACAGAATAAAGCGGCCGTCACACATGTGGAGACGCTGACTTCAAAAACAAACATGCAGTGGTCTCTTTTTTTTTTTTCCAGAGCTGTATATCGATGTTTTTTTCTAGATCTATCTCCATTTTATCTGTTAAACGTTCATTTAAGCTTAAAATAATCCAAGCGAACTGTACCGGACTTAAACACTGGCCGTGTCCGCGGGCTCCACACGAGCGCACAGGCTGCAGGGTGACGCCCCTCGCTCCCGCACACCCCAACGAGGTGTAACGTGATCTCCAGGAGTCCAAGTGCCTTCAAGACCGAGACAAGGCCGAGTCCAAGCCTGGGAGAACCTGAGACGAGACCAAGGCCGTAAAAAAAAATGGTCTCGAGGCCGGTCTGCGTTAGGGATGAGACATGATTTTCGAATAGTTGAATATTTGTTATACGTGCAAACACTGATTAATAATTTCGAACAGTAATTTGCCGTTTTAGCCGTATCAGCGAAGAGAGAGGAACCACTGCACTGACTCAGTAATGCAGGATATTTGCCCCACGTTCCACACTGACTACATTTGCTATTTTACAGAAGTGAGTAATACATTTATATCATTATTTTCGCTAAATCCCGAGTTTGTATTTTGCGTCTCTGTGCACATTAGAGGCCACACAATCAATATCCCACATGTGTCATTAAGTCTCTGAAAACAGTGGGATTTTTTGGTGTTGGGTCGTGTGCGTGCGGGAGGACGAAGGGTCGAATTTCAAATAAGTTTCGAATAGTGGTCATCGATTTTCGAATAGCGTTTTGTGCCAACAAGTCACATCCCTAGTCTACGTACTGCTAGTACTACGACACTACCCTAAGGATACTTCAACTCTTTTTCTTCCTCCCTTCCCTCTTTCTTTTTTAAACTGTATATATTTATTATGTTTTTTAACACATTTTAATAAAACATGAAAGGTAACAGTGAGGGGTGAAAAGTAAAATCTTAAAAGTAAGAAACAGCTGTAGATTTCTTCTGTAGCGAAAGAGGGAAAGAGGGAGAAGGAGAGTGCAGATACGTTTTAGAGGTGTGGAGGAGACGGAGGGAGGCAGAGGAGCCAGAGGAGAAGAGGTGGAGAGAGGAAGAGTAGTAGTGCAGCGTTACCTGTGTGGAGCCCATCTCCATCTCATCCAAATGCACGCCGCACGGGGCAGGCCTGATGGAGCCGCACTCCAAACCATTTGCAATTCAACACTTTTTAAACTGTTTTTAAAGTTGTAAAAGCCGAGTTTCTCCAGCAGCCGTGTAAAAGAACAACAGTGTTTTACATCCGCACAATATTTAAAAGTTGGAACAAAGTGAAACTACGGCAATGTACACAACTCCAAACGTCGTATATATGGTGCAAAGTCTCTGACAAACGTACTCAAACCAAGATAACATGTTCATATTTATATTAATTGGAGACAGAGTCCTGCACGGGTCCATTTTTGGAGACCGCACCCGCCTGTTAACCCGTGATTATATCAAAGTTAAATCCGCACCCGCCCGGACCCCTGATAAATCACACACAAATTAGAAGCATTCGAACTGACGCACTTTATTTTTGTTTCGATCAGCATCTCAACAAACAAACAGCAATAGTAGGTCGCCTTAAACTAAGCCTTAAACTAGTGATTCCTTTGCGCAGGAGCACTTTCAGTAAGTCGGCCTGGTCAGTGAGGAGCGCGAGTGCGTGGAACTCATTACCTGAGGAGGTTAAACTGCTTCCAACGTACAAAAGCCTTCACAAAAAAAATTAAAATGTGGCTTATCAACACCTACAGCTGCCAACACTAAGATAAACCTGTTTTGATGTTGTGATCAAATGTTATGTTGTGATGTCTTATTCTTTCCTAATTGTATAGTAAGTGTATGTATGTGTATCTAGTATTATACTGCGTGTTCTGTGCTCCCTTAACTTTTTGTTTTCCTCTTGTATAGATGCATTTTATTCCCTTTTATATCATGGCCAGGGGACTACAGATGAAAACTAGCCTTCTGGCTAATTCTGGCTTTTTTAACCCTGTGTAATCATTTGTTTTATAAAATTGCACTGTCCCTGTTCAAATAAACTACACTTAAACTTAATACACGATACACTCCATTTTTTTCCTTTTCTTTCCACTTTTCGTAGTCGCCTAATCACTGGTAGGTTAAACTTGAGGGCTAAACATTTTGCTCTACATGAGCCCTAAGCAGCACAATAACAACAAAACAAACAATGAAAAAAAAACAACCGATGTCAGTTTAACACAAAATAAAAGCCTTAATTTGATCTAACCAAGGTCACTGTGCAGAAACAGTATCGTCCTCAGTTCCAGGTTTCAGCTGCGTTCTGTGTTCTTGGATCACAAATCCAGCAGAGGAAAAGTCTCTCTCTGGCAGCGCTGGATGCAGGATTGAGAGCAACACCACCTGATCCGCCCGTGTGTGATCATTACCCGCCCGTAAAATTCCAGAATGTTAACACTAGGGCTGTTAACGTTAATGCGTTAACACGTGTGATTAATCACACACAAAAAATCGCACTAATGTTTTTTTTTAAACACAGATTAATCACACAATTTATTTTGAATGCACATGCTCCTCTATCGAAAGTGCGATGGTGACGGCGCAGGTTATTAGGTCAGTGATCAGGTCCATACGCGACTTTAGATAAATCTAAGGTAGTTTGCAGATATCGCAGCGATGAACTCTCTTTCCACAGAAGCACAACCATCTTAAAGCAAAACACGCGTTTGATTCAGCGGCAGTAACAACGTTACTTGTACCAACAACAACAAGCCGAGCACAACAAACAACACTGGTGGAGCGTCCGCGGAAATGTTGTCAACAAAACTACCAGCGATAGAAAAATGTCAATAATATAACCTTTTGATAATATATTGCATTTTTGTCAAAATATTTTGGTCTTTTTTTATAATTAATTGTTAATTGTGATTAATCAAAATTCTAAAGTGTGATTAATCTGTTTTAAAAAATTAATAATTAAAACCCGCCCATTTCAGCAACTATTTGTGGGCACCCGACTCGGTGCAGGACTCTGATTGGAGTCCTGCATCCTGATCGGACAGTCCCGGTATTTCTGTGTTTCAAATGACATCAGTGCATTCTAGAGGCCAATAATATTTAATACAGATGTAAAAATACAGCTTTTTGTTTTAATAAAGAAAGTTCTTGGGTCTAGACACTCAGAGAAATGATTTGGTTTAACATGAATTTACCATTTTGGATATTTCATGGCAAGTACAATATAATCCATATGAAACTCTGCCTCTGTGAGTCTGACATCACCTCATCTAGAATCAGAAAAGCACCTGAATACGTGTTGTACCTGTGTTTCCATGGTGACCGAGGTGAGGACGATGGTCATCTCTCCGTCTGAAAACTCTTTGGGGTCTTTGGTCAGAAGCTGCTCCCAGTCTGCAGCCGGCAGCACACAGCAAACACACTACAGTTATATACACACAGTACACACAGTACATGAAGTACACAGGAAATACACAGGAAGTACACAGGAAGTACAGGGGGTCCAGACACAAGAGAAACAGCATCAATGCACTGAGAGGACGCTGGAGTAGGGCTACAATAATGACTAATGCATTTACTGATATCACACAAACTAAACACAGCACAGTTGACTCTATGAGGTCTGAGGGTCACATCTGCTCCTGTTTTTCACATCAAAAGTTTAGATTGATTTACCGTATTTTTCAGACTATAAAGCGCACTTAAAATCCTAATTTCCTCAAAAATCGACAGTGTGCCTTATGTATTAATTCTGATTGTGCTTACTGACCTCAAACTGATTTTATGTGGTCCATGGAGCTCAAATGTAGTTAATATGTTTAACTTAGGTTCAGTAGCAGGACCGCGCCTCACCCGCCCTCGCCTTCTCTTTAGCGAATCACAGCTCACTTCTACCACACCTCAATTTCCCAGAAGCCTATTTGTAGCAGCCTATCCCAGGCAAACCAATTTGTCCCTAATAACTCGACCCCACCCTCCAAACCCCGATCTGTTCACTTCCAGACATAAGACACCTACGAGGGGGGTCCCATTCTGCTAGGCCATGTGAAGATTGAGACTGAACCCCCACCCTGAGTCTCAACCTAGCTGACCCGTCTCGTCTCCATATAATAAACTCTTTTCGCTTCGTACATGTGTTGTTGGTGTGGTCCTTGCTAGTGAAATATCTGTTAAAATGTTTTAGTACGACTTTGTTAAGCTACAAAGCCGCACAGCTGGATGGACTGTCGGAGCATTACGGCTCCCGTAGGCAGGAGTAATATGTACAGTACTTCAACATAATATTATGGTGCGTGTTTAAGTGGCCCCTGTTCAAAATGGCCCCTGTTCAGAGACGCTGAGTCACACGCCCAAGTGAAGCAAACTAATTTGGTGTTGCCATCATTCCGGGTGGATTAACCAAAGAACTCCAACTGCTAGATACTGGCGTCAACAGGTCGTTCAAAGTTAAATTGCTGCTGTGTGGGAGCGTTGGACGACAGAAGGTGAACTCACATTCACCATGAGAGAGGCAACACCGGGCGAGTTACGCCACGATCTGCCAGTGGATCGTGGATGCCTCGGCTAAGGTATCAGTCTCGGTTAATGCGCCTTAGAATCCGGCGTGCCTTATGGTCTGAAAAATACGGTATCAATAAATCATCTTCATCTTGGATTTTTTAGAGTGATACTTTGGTATGAGCTCCCTTTAATCTCTTAAAGGAAAATGACATCAAAATAGATCGAATAAATTTCAGCACCCCCTTGCGGGCCAGATGAGGCCCCATGTAGCCATAACGCATACTGCAATATTTATGTGGAGCTCTATTTTTATGTTTATGTAGACTAATATAAACAATGTACAAGTAATGTAAAAGTGTAAAACTGACAGTCATTGTAATCATACAGATACTTGGACAGCCAAAGTATCGATATAAAAATGTTACTGTACAGATGGATGGAACACAGCGCAGATACACACCAGGCTGTTTGGGCGTTTTGCTGTGGCTGATTTGCTCCAAGACTCTGAGGAGTTCATCGACTTCTTCTGAGCATCGGCCATGTTGGATCCACAGGGCCTCCCTCTGCAGCCGCAAAGCCTCTGATGAAAACAACAAACAAATATGATTTTGTTTTTTTTTCTTTTAAAGAGTGTTGTGGTTTTCCTTCCTGCAAAGAATCACCTTTCTACAGAAGCTGGAGGGGCTCACAACAAATGCAAACACACCAAAAAAAGCCACAACAGAAGTGGCTGCGGGACTCTATTTCCCGACGGACCAAGCGAGGAGGATCAAGCGGGAAGTGAATGGGAAAAGTAAAGGAAAGGAGAAGTGAACAAAGTTGGAAACATAAGTAAAAGTAATTTATTGTTTTGTGGCCAAGAGTGATGTCACTGTCTGACCGTCGTAAATAACTTGCCGCTTGATCCTCCTCACTTGATCCATCGGGAAATAGAGTCCTGTGAGTTTTCAATGGCAGGACAACAATGGCCATTGACATGCACTAGCCTAGCACCAGTGTAACCCAGGTTATAAAAAACTGCGTAAAATGCATACATATATAAAATGTTCACTTTTACCTGTACAGGTTAGTCTCGGAAATAATCGTTTCTACTCACATCCGAAATGTTATCTGTTTTAAAACTATAACTTACACATGTATAGAGGCAGGCGGGAGTAGTTCGGGCTGCGTGTGCCGATTGTGAAGAGGGATTTGGTGAGTCTGTCCGTCTGTTTGTTATGCAACAAGTTGTTAGCATTAGCAACCAAAATGCGCTAGCATCTTGCACTTAGTTCATTATGTAATTGTTGATCATCACGGTGCATTCATATGCTAATGTTGCCCGTTATAGGCCATTACATCCTTTTACTCTTGGCTAAATGCTCTTAAGGACTTCTTAAGCCAATCTGATTGTTTAAGTGCAACTTGTTATTATTCAATTCAAGATTCAAGATTGTTTATTTGTCAGATGCAGATTGTAAATACAGGGTTTGTTTATATGGTATCCTCTTTAAATCACTGTTAATACATTGCACAAACCTGAACAACTGTGTCCTTGTATTATTACTGCCACGCACCTCCATGAGCCCATTCCTATCTTCTGATCTAGCCTGCAGTAATTCTTTCTACCCTCTTTTCGCCAGCATTTATATACATGCTACACCAGAAACCTCTCCAAATACAAGGACTGGATGGAATATTTAAAAAAGTGTCTCCAGCCGTCTCCAACCCTCTGGCTCACGAGGAAATGAGGCCCTATGTCCAAAATTCCAAATTGTCCCTTTAAGGTCTTTATCGGTGAAATGTGTGTGTATCTGCAGTGTCCCTGTGGTTTCTTTGGTTTTCTTTTTTAGATGGACAAACTGAATACGTTTCTGGAGGAGGCACATCACCTGCATGACTCCATATACGTGAAAATAGAAAGTTAAAACCATACTTTGGAACATTCCCCATGGAGATAAACCCATTTTATGCCATACTGTGGAATATTATAGCTAAGGGAACAACATTTCCATAGAAACAAGCAGGTGGAGAGTCAGGTTTATGGAGATGCAAGCTCGCTCACGGTAAGGACCCACGTTTTTTCAGTTCAACAAACACAACCGAAAAAACTCATGCCTTATTTTAGTCTATTTTTGGCAAGAAATTTACATGGTGGAGCTTTAAACAGAGCTATGGACATGTATATTTGTTATTCGACTCTTTCACAGATGTGTTTTGAGGAGCAGATTTCATGACTCACCACTGACGCTCACAGCTCGGTCTCTCGCTGCCGTCATCTGCAATGGCCTCTGTTTCATCAGCCTCCTCTGACAACACTGATTCTGCAGCCCGTTTTTACTTAGAACTGTACACTTCACGTACTTTTACTCGTTCCGGCGGCGTTTTTTGCGGTTCCCTGAGCAGCCCGTCCCTTCTACTTTTTGTTCAAATCCAAAAGAGTCTGGAACCGGACCACAGAGCATGAAAAAACTCAAAATTTTCAATGATAAAACCACAGCTGCTAATCTGTATCATGTGCCGCTCAAATACAGAATCTCCTCTCCAAAATTCCTTTAACAGAACAAAATATTTACCTCCATGACTTCCTTTGCATGAGATAAGTCGTAGTTTGGCGCTTTGATTGTTGATTCCCTAAAAATCTGCTGTTTTTTTATCGATTTTTCTTATTTTTTTATGTGTAAGCCGCCAGGTTTGTTATTGACATTGCAGCTATTGAGCTTGCATCCCTCTGATTGGTTAAAGCTGCACTTCGTAACATTTCAAGTGTAAGGTCCACCACCTGCTTATCGCCATGGAAATGTTATTGCTTTGCCTATAATGTCCCATAGTACAGTGCAAAAAAGCTTGGCCAAAATTTAAGACACAAAACTAGGGATGGGCATTTGATAAAATTTTCTTAATCAATCGTCGGGAGAATTAACAGTTGATTTTCGATTAATCATTGACATTTTTATATTAAAATTATCATCATTATTATTATTACTATTACTAATCTGCATAAATAAACTCAACTTTACAACATATAAACCATCACCACTATAGAGCCACATCAGCCCGTGTGAGATCAGAATGTGTTTAATGCAGCTTTGGCACATTTGTTTACGTTTTACAGAAATGAAACTTAAAACCGCACGGCTCATTTGCATAAACAGTAAACGCTGGATAAAAGCAGCTCTTTCTTTGTGCTGAAGTGTTCAGCTTCTGTCGGACTAAAGGACACGACTCAGTGGAATCTGAGTGTTCTCTCTGTGACAGGATGTGCTGCTGATGGTGAGTCTGTTCTGTGCGTATGTCGCGTTGGAGATGGTTCGTGTTTTCAGAGATCAGACGAGTGCAGATTGTACGTGTGCAGGTTTAGCGCAGCTCTTTATTTAACTGTCATTTCACTCACTTTATTTATTTTGGCTGCTGTTGTGATGAAAAGACTGAAAAGTGTTTGTCTTTTGGATGTGCACTGGACTGTTACAGTAATCGGGATACTGCGTTTACATGCACCACGACCAAACCGGGACACTCCAAAAACCCGATCATACCCGGGACACTGATGTGCAGGTAAACACACTCTGAGGAATATAGTGATCTCCAAGGAGCCAGAGGCGAGACGTGGGACTGTGGGGCTCCAGTGTTTGTGCTGTGAGACGCAGCCTTGACTCCTTACGCTACGTTACGCACAGACAACTACATTCGTTTGTCAATTAAAATGAACGATGAAATTCTTAATGATTGATTATCAATTAGTCGACTAATCATGCCCATCCCTAATATAAACACTTAAATCAATCAAAAAATGACTTAAAAGTAGTGAAATTATTTGTCCATGCAGCAAGATCATTTAACTAGGCAAGTTATCTTAAAATAACCTCTAGACCTCTAGAATAAAGCAGTCAAAGAACTAGTAAAAAAATTTATCCGAAAACAAGACGAATAACCTGATATAAGTTTTAAAATCGTGGCCAGATCAGAGAAATTTGCGGTGTATAGATTAAACTTGTCTTTCACAAGGGAGACTGCGCTACGTTACAGTTCAGGTCTGTGGAGAAGCCTCTGTTCACAGAAGGAATATTTGTATTTTTGAGCAGTAGAAACACCCGTAATGAATAAATACAGATGAATATGTTTATTGTGAGACCACAGAACGTTCCAGGGAAAGCAAAAACATCTCCACGCAGTCAAGCAGGTAACAGACCCTCCACCAGAAAAGAGTTTGGTCAAAGCATGAGTTTCTGGCTGGTCGGGTGAGCGGCGAGGCGGGCAGCTGGTGTTCTGAGATGCGCCGAGGCCAGACTGAGTTATGGGGCTCTAAAAGGATCGATAGGAGTGAGAGTGTTCGGCAGAAACACGAGACTCCGCGCAGTACATCAGGCGTCTATTACCTCCTCTCTGCGGAGATGAGACGGAGGAGGTGCAGGGCCCGGCCGGCTTTAGCAAACAGCAGACTGCGGAACAACGAGAGACCCAAACATCTGCACGTCTACTTTTCGTCTTTCTACATTCGTCGGTCGTCTTGTATTAAAAAATAATCAAAGAAGAAAAAACATAAAGGGCCCATCTTACACTATTTTCTGATGGATGTTCTAATGTTTCCTCATCACAACAAATGCAAATACCTCAACACATACAAACAAAAAGCCACAACGGAAGTGGCTGTGGGACTCTATTTTCCGATGGACCAAGCGAGGAGGATCAAATTATTATTATTATTGTTAAATTATTTACGATGGTCAGACAGCGACATCGATCCTGGCCACAAAACAATGAATTACTTCTACTTACCTTTCTAACTCCATTCACTTCTTCGTTCCTTTCACTTTTCTTCAACTTTTCCCATTCACTTCCCGCTTGATCCTCCTCGCTTTGTCCGTCGGAAAATAGAGTCCCGCAGCCACTTCCGTTGTGGCTTTTTTCGTTGTGTTGTGGCTTTTTGTCGCGTTGTGGCGTTTGCATTTGTTGTGAGCCCCCCCAGCTTCCGTACAAACACACCTGGACTTGTGTTTTGCTTCATTCACACAAGTTTAACACACAAACCCCGCAGATTTAGGCTGAGTTCTTCTCTCAAGCAGAAAACTCCATATTCTTTCAGTGCACGGAAGACATTAGACTCATATAGGAAAGATGCTCTTTGCTAGATTTAGCTACAAGCTCCTTTCCGTCTGCAGTCCCTGCGCCGTACAAAATACATTGAGAAAACTATTTACACATTAACAATACTCTAATTCATTGTTATCTGCATCCTCCAACATGCACATTCACCAAAATCATCAGCATATTCAGTTCATCAACAAATTGCCAGTCTCTACTGAACAAAAAGCAGCTGTTAACTAGAAAACTACTGCTTCATGACATCACGAGGTGGAATAGAGCATTTTGGGGTTTGGAGATGTAGACAGACGAGTTACTCAAACATGTGTGAATGAAACAAAACACAACTCCAGGTCTGTTTTTGAGGAGCTAACCACATTATAACACTCAGAGAAGTACATTTTGTGTAATATCGGACCTAAAATATAACCAATATTGAAATGCCTTTTTTCTGACAGGCATTTGGTTTAAGGGGTTATTGATTTTAATTTCAGTATTTTGAACACTGCATGAGTCGTCACACTTCATATACAGGGTGTCCCAAAAAATCTGACATAATTTTGGTAATTCTTGTTGAAATAACCTCAGATTCTCACAGAATGTATAGAAACAGATCAAGATTTTATATTTAAAGTTTTATTTTTGTTCTGTTTTCAGGTTGAGCCGTTCACTGCCAAAGGGAAGTCATCTTGGAATCTGCTTTCACACCGTCACCTGAGAATGTGCAGCCTTCAATGCAAAATCTGGAAAAACTTTTCACCAAATGGCAAACAAATAAGGATTTGGGACCAAAACTGTAAAGAGGAAGATGCTTCTGCAGGGCTCAAGGATCTGGACCAAGATCAACATCAGAAGAGAAGGTCATGAAAAACTCCTGCGAAGAAACAAGAAGTCCCTACGGAGAACAAGTTTGGAAACCCAGATTAGTCGAATGACAGTTTGGCATTAAATATAAAATCTCAATCTGTTTCTGTAAAAATTTGAGGTTATTTAAATAAGAACTGCCAAAATTATTGACCTGCAAAAAGATGTAAAATTTCTGGGACACCCTGTATGTCATTTTCCGTTAGCCTAATACAAAACAACAGCAGAGTGTTTACTTAAATGTATTCTGACTCTTTCTTTTACTTTTTCTCATTCTTTTGGCCTTTGCGTCTCTATCGATATTTACTGCACTCACAGCAAAGAAGGTGCATTTGGCCAGTGACGTTCAATTTGTCACGTTTGATTAGAATCTCTGTTTTGTTTTCAAACCCAGACTCGGTTCACAGAGCGCATTTGAAAACGCCTCCAGGATCGTTGAGGACTGATATTTAAACTGCACAGATAAGATAAAACAGTGATCAAATGGATTTCATGTTTATAGAAGCCGAAATTACAAAACTACAGGCTTATTTCTCTTGTTTACAGGAATAATTACAGCCTTTCCATCACTAGTCAGCCAAATTACAGTGTTGATTTCTGTTACATATTCATGCAGGAACGAGTGTTGTCACAATACTACAATGAAAACCCAATTTTAGCACTAAGGGATCGAGTCGATACTCAATACCGATTCCGATACCACGATGACAATAAAGACTGGTAGTACTTTCTTCGATCAGTGTTCCAGGTAGGTTCCACAGTGGTCCATAGGCGTATATTAGTCTATGTGCTCTTAGACTTGTTCGGATACAGCTCAAGATCATTCTAAAGCTTCAGGAAAGCTTAATTTTTGTCCTGTGAATGTGATTTTTTTTAGTATCGATACCTGCTCCAGTGCAGTTTCAGTACTTGTTTTTAGTAGAGGTGGGACGAGACACAATTTCCACAAGGCAAGACACGAGACTGGATCGACGAGAACGAAACAAGATGAGATTTTGACATTATTTAGGCTATATACATTATGCCAGGGATGTCCAAACTATGGCCCAACGGTCAAATGAGGCCCTCAGCCCTCAGGCTTTCAGGTGAATTGGCCCGTATTATTTGACAACTTGCTGCAATAATGGAGAAATACTAGTAGTCAAATTTTGGAGAGCCCTACCTATTATACTTTTGGACAAAACAAAAACTTCAAAGTAATTTTTCTCAGTTTCACACTCTGGTGAGACAGACTCACTTCTCTTATACTCTTATACTCTATATTATTATATTCCTGTAAATTTGTACATTTTGTTATATTATAGCTTTCTTTTTTTCTACTTTATTTTATTCTATTTTATTTGTTGCATGTCAGTGTTTGTCTACATCCTGCTCCAAGTACCGCAGCAATTTCCTAATGTTGTGAACCTGTTCACTCATATGGCAATAAAAAACATTCTGATTCTGATTCTGATTCTGCCACAGTGAGATCTCCACCGAGGAAACACTGATCTGTGCCGTTTTTTGGCTTCTGACAGAATTCCACCTCCTCTAGCGACGGACTTTAGCTTCAAATGTGCCGGAGTTCAACTTTAAAGTCTTTTGGCTTTGTTGGGTTGTATGTGTGCACGATGTTGTGGCAATTTTGTCTTGCGAGATCTTGTCTCATCCCTAGTTTTTTACTATCGATGAGTACCGGTATTTGATTTTGGATATTTTTGACAACCCTACAAGGCACCTCTTAACCCACAATATGTTTACAGTGACGGCACCATATATTTGTGTATTTGTGTATTTTGTTCCTGTTACAAAAGTGAAATCTGGTGTAGTATTTCTCTTGTGAAGACACCTGACAGAGACCATTTCGCTGCAGATTCCCGTAACTGGAGTCTGAGACAGTGTTTCTGGCCCCACGCTGCGAGCTAAGCGACTGTTGTCAGGGATTTGCGTGTGTCCCCCTTCACCGCCCCATTACTCCCTCCAGGGGGCAGCGCGCTCCTCTCACCTCTCAGCGCCGGCCCCAGCGCAGATCCGACGTGCTCCGGTGCCTCTTGAAGAATCTCCCGGGCGACCGTTGTTACCGCGGACGACCCTGCCTCCTCGTCCCGCTGTCCCCGGCGATGGACCACTCGCTGGACGGAGGACTGCAGAGCGTACAGATCGGAGCTGCGGAGAGGGGGGCATGGGGTGATTATGGGGCATTAGCAAACATAAAACCGGTCTTTACGATGGCAGGGGAACAAGCATAAACAAAGCGTTACTCCGGCGGCGCCCTGAGAGCCCGCTGGAGCCGATCTGTGACGCCACCTGCGCTCAGGAACTCACACGAAGCCAAATGATCTCACTCAGGAACTCTTTCAGAAAATATTTGTAGTTATGATACTTCAGCAGAAAAATAAAAATAAGAATAAAGCCTCAGGATGAAACAATAACCGAAATATGGTTTTGTATTATCGTAATTTTATAGTAATTGTAGTATCGTAGTATTATAGTAATCGTATTATCAAAGGTCTCACAATAATATCACAATATATCAAATCACAAGTCTCTTTGCTTAAATGAACAGTTCTGATAATAATAATAATAATAATAATAATGCATCAGTTTTATATAGCGCTTTTCAGGACACTCAAAGACGCTGTACAGAGCATTATTCATTTACTCCAGACCCGGTGGTGGTAAACTACTACTGTAGCTACAGCTGCCCTGGGGCAGACTGACGGAAGCGAGGCTCCAATCTGCACCATCGGCCCCTCCGACCACCACCAATACTCACGCACACACCACTTTCATACTAGGCAATGTGGATGATGTGCCTTGCCTAAGGACACAACGACAGTTTTTGCCACTGGCGCCCCCCTGTGGCACCTGGAATTCCTTGTGGTCTCCCATCCAAGTACTAACCAGGCCCGGCTGAGCTTCTGAGATGCAGAAATAGCTAAAAAACAGAGGGAACTACATAGACCATGATCCTTTGCTCCGTTTCAGTGCAGACGACATGAAGAAATGACTGTTCTAAGCACTTTTACATCTTCATTCTTTGGATTAAGTCTTGTGAAGGTGTTTTTAGAGGAAAAAGGAGCAGATTCACACAAAATATTGCAGTAAATCTGGTACAGTGAGATGTTTATGGTGAAAATATCGTACAGAGAGATTTGGATTTCGTTCCATCTCTAATGACAATAAATGTTGCACCAAACGACTGGTCAAAGCGTTTTATAATGTCAGTCTTGTTATTCTGTAGAATATCGTAATATCGTGAGCTTTCCCACGATATCGAAATAAATATCGTACCGTGAGGTTCAGACCGTGACGATATCGTAACGTGAGACTTGGATATCGTTACAACCCTAATAAATATTTTACTGGAAAAAATAACCCTAAGAATAAACCTGAAAGAGGGTCTGTCAAATGCTTTTCTCCACGTAGATGTTATTACTTTGTCTGGAATGTTTCTCAGTAGAGTATTAAACTTTTTTATCTTCATGGAAACCAAACCCGGCAAAGTTACAGGTCAGATCTGTGGAGAGGCGACCCCGCTCACAGTCAGAATGTTTGTTTTTCTAGGTATTTTTGAGCTATAAAACCACCTGTAATGGAATAAATGTAAAGTGCAGCTGTTTAATGTCATAATATGGGACATTCCAGACAGAGAAATGACTTATCGACAGAAAAAAGCAAATGATGGACCCTCCACCAGAAAAGTTACACAATGCGCCTTTAAAGCGCACAACTGTGAAGGGAGGAAATAGGTGTTTAACTCTGTCTTGTTCCCAGCGCTAAGTAGCTACAAAATTCCTCACAATCAAATCAAAATTTGAATGGACGTTTGAAGAGATTTCCTCCACAAACGTCTCACCCTGAAGTTTAGATCTGTACAAACACGATTCTTGTTTCCGTTTGTCAGTTCATATTTCAGTCTTTTTCTCGGTTCTTCTGGATGCATTAAATAAATCAGAAATCTAACGGCAATGCTAATCCCATCCTTCAGCTCTAGTGCTAAACCACAAATGATAATATTTAGTTATTTTGGAATTCATTTATGCCACTCACACGGTAACGTCCATCCAAACAATCAGGTACCATTTATATTTTATGTGTATGTATTAACACATGTTTTCTTAAGAAATTAAATCTAACTCGTACCTAAATGTTACTTTTTAATCATGAGGTCGAGCTCAGCGATGCACAAAATCTCAAAATCACAAAAATTCCAAGTTTGTGGTGCTGTGAGACGTGGCTAAAGCTAAAGCTAACGTAAACACGAAACTACTTTTACGCTTTTTCTGCATTTCTTTCACTTTTCTCTACGCCATGTGTTAGTGTCTCTTTATGTCATGCAGTGGGTTTGCATCATGTTAGATACATTATGAACTGGAAATATCCGATTTACGATCTTTACGCGAGTGCCAAAACATCGATAAACAGGAAACAGCTGCTGCAAACGTGCAAGCGCTCTATAATTGGAGATCCAACTGTCCATAACTGAAAATACTGTGTGTTAAAGATGCTTTTTTAGTCCCTCAATCGTCCAGGTACGATCCAAACCAAAGGAGAAATTCAATTCTGTCAACTAGACAAAAAAATTTAAAAACTCCTTGTCCAGGTCCGTGTTCCATTTGTTCTTTTGGAATCAATTAAGAATGAGAAACAGTAAAATGGGAAAACAGTTTGTTATTTCATTATTCTGTTTTAGTGTCAAACATAAAACAGATTTCGACCTCTATTTCCAATATTTAACTTAAAGTTATTACCTATTTTAATTTTGATATTTTATTCTCTCTGGTTTATTTGTCCCAGAAGTTCTGCTGCTGGAAGGATTCACCTGAAAAATCGTTTCAGTTTTGTGGACAAACATGTCGTCTTCTTTTATAGCGGCGCGTTTACTTTCGCTTCTTAGAAACTAATAGTTAATGAATGAACGAAAAAGTACACGGACCAAACTCTCCTTTGTTCAGTTGACTCCGTAGAACTATAATAAAAATAGATTTTATTACAGACCCGTGAAGTTCCGGGGCGAATAAACCAGAGAGAATAAAATATCGAAATTAAAATAGGCACATTGGTGTTATTTCAAATAAACTTTAAATTAAATATTGAAAATAGAGGTCAAAATCTGTTTGTTTTTTTTGTTTGACACTAAAACAGAAAAATAAAATGAACTGTTTTCCCATTTTATTGTTTTTTGTTCTTAATTGAAATTCAAAAGAACAAATGGTACAAATGTCCAGTTGACAGAATTGAATTTTCCCTTTGCCACTGTGGTTTAAAACAAGATCAAATCAGAGTTTGGTGAGAACTGATCACTTTCTGTTCATATCTGCTTTTTGACGTCTCGTTTTCGAGTATGTGTTCTCTCGTGTCAATCAATCAAACATTATTTATAGAGCACTTTTCATATAAATAATGCAACACAAAGTGCTTTGTCCAATCATTTGTTTGATTGTTTTAGCTGCGTGTTTGTAGAGCCCGTACCCTCTGAACTAGAGTGACTAGATTTAAAACTGATCAAAAACTGTGACACTCCCGGTTTGGGGCAGTTGGTAATAATAAAATTGTGAAACGAGTGCATAATTAAGGAAAATTGTTCTGTACTCGACCCATTCATGACTAAAATGAGTCAGTACAGTCACATTTTCTTGTGTTTTGGTCATTTTTAAGCAGCTTTTTTGTATTTTACCCAAACAAATGACAATTTAAGCCTCTCTTTACTGTTGGAAGATATCAAATTGGTCAAAAATAGGGACAGCTGGGACATTTCTTGTATAAAACTAGAACAAATCAGTGCTTTTTTAGAAATCTGCTGGGACAGGGGACACAGGGCTCAAAACTGGGACTGTCCCGGGTAAAAAGGGACGTCTGGTCACTTCTGAACCAATAAAACAAGGCTCATGTAACTTCTGTGGTAAAGGATCGTGCGCCTCCATTTCTCTCCATTTAATGTTTGCTTGTTTGTACCTCTGGAGCAGCCCCTCTCGGAGCAGGGTGAGACTGAGGCGGCGCTGGTCCTGCAGCGAGCTCAGGTCCAGGTGGTTCTTCCAGAGCAGGAGGCCCTCGCTCAGCCCCAGCGTGCCCAGGAAGGAGCGCGTGTCGTGGGGCAGCGGAGCCTCTCCTCTGCAGGGACACAGCACCGGGACCACCAGCTCATCTGTCTGCTGCTTCTGAAAAACACATTGCGAGGTGGAACAGAGCGTTTTGAGCTTCGGAGATGTCGACAGAAGAATAATGAAGGATTAGTCGAACACGAATGAAACAAAACACAACTCCAGGTCTGTTTTTGAGGAGGAAACAACATTATAACATGACTTGAAGCTCACAAGAATCCATACTCTCTCCAAGTTTTAAAATCTGTTTGTGCTAAATGTGGTTTTAATGCATTGTTTTTTTGCCATGAGGCTGTAACCAACATGACATAACATCAGAGCACTGAAGAAAGCACTGAGCATGAGGCATTAGGGCTGAAAGACAATTCATTTGGTTCAATCTGGCAATAATTATTTCTATTAATCAATTAGTTGTTTTCATTTTTGCTGAATTTGATTAAAGGGCCCATTTTATGCTATTTCTGTTCCTTTTTATAATGTAGTTTCCTCATCACAAACAGACCTGGAGTTGTGTTTTGTTTCATTCACACATGTTTAACACACAAAACCTTCGTATTTGTTCTTCTCTCAATTAGAAAACTCGTTAAACCAAACATAAAACACGGGAAGAATGACCTGAAACTTTCTGCTCTTAGCCTAAATGAGAGAAAAGCGTCTGGTTTTCTTATGTCCTTTTAATTTATTCCCATAAGTTAGAGCTGTAGTGTTTTTTATGTATTCATATATGTATTTATTTTCAGTTTATCTTTATATTTTGATAAGGTGCTGCGCAGATTTCCCTGCCAAGACGTTGCCGTGCCTTTAAGAGGACGTCGCTAGTAATTAATATCCTGTAAACGTGTTGATTTACCTTGTTTATTGTGTATATTTGTAATTATTGGTGTGTCTGTGCAGTTCATTTGTGTGTATTTCTTTTTGTGTATTATAGATAACCACATGCTCATATACATACAACCCAATCATCATTAAACGTCCTTCTATATCAACCTCTGGATCCTGCTGCAGTCTTCATGAGCGAAGACTAAGGCCAGACTCCCGTAGGCCAGCGTACAGTCTACATATAATATTTCACAGGTGCCCTTTAGGTTTGTGTCTAAAAAATTGCAATAAAAACTCCATACACCTGCACATATAGATGTTTTTTGTTAAGTAAGTGGTAGAGCTGGGCGGTATGACCAAAAATTGTTATCACGGTATTTTTTAAAATTATCACGGTATCACGGTATTTAACGGTATTTTTGTCTTTGGCTAAGTGGAGTGTGATAGAGTTGGTAATATCATTCCAACGTTTGCTTTTCTTGTCATAGACGGTCCCTTTAGACCAGGGGTGGCCAACTAGTAGAAGACTAAGAGCCCCTTCTTTTTCTGTGTTACTGCAAAGAGCCACATTATACACATGGGTACACATGAACATCATCTCATTCCTCAGTCATGTATGCACACACACGCACACACAGACCTATGCTCAACCAGATTTAATGAAAATAACCACACCAACATGATAATATTGTTTAAAAGTTGGTAAAAGTTGTTTTCAACAGTTAACATTGTGTGCACTGTCTCACACACACAAACTCTCAGTTCAAGCAAGTCCACAAACAAAAATAAAATAATTTTCATTTTCAATTTTTCTCTTACTATGCTGCTTAGTGAGACTTTTGGCATTCCTTATCTTGAACAATCCTTGAATGAATGGCAACGCCAGCCAAGCATATTTGACGCATGTTATGTAAAAGCTCCTGAAGAGCCGCATGAAACTAGTTAAAGAGCCGCATGAGGCTCGAGAGCCACGGGTTGGCCATGACTGCTTTAGACGGAGTGCGCGGCTCCGCAAGACTCCAGCGCTCGCCGTGTCACAAAACACTACACAGACGGTCCCTTTTAGCAACGCGCCTAACACTACACAGACGGTCCCTTTTAGCAAACGCGCCTAACACTACACAGACGGTCCCTTTTAGCAAACGCGCCTAACACTACACAGACGGTCCCTTTTAGCAAACGCGCCTACCAGGGACGTCTGTGTAGTGTTTTGTGCTGCAGTGCCAACGTTACGCAGAGATTGGGGAGAAGATGCAGATTTTACTTTCTACTCAACTCGCTATCCTTACCTGGCTTGTTGGCTTGTTTGGTGTAACACTGAAAAACAGCCCCCGCTCAATCTACCGCTGTGCGACGTTCCGCCGCTCTGTGTTGCCGACATATGCGCGCACACACGGTATGGCGGTAAATAAAAAATTCATATCATAAAAATAAAAATTACCGGTATACCGGTTCAAACGGTATACCGCCCAGCCCTAGTAAGTGGTAGTAAAGTATTAAGTATAAGTAGTATTGAAAAGCATGCGTGTTTACATGTGTGTGTGTTTGTGTGTTTACGTGTGTGTGTTTGCGTGTTTACGTGTGTGTTTGTGTGTTTACGTGTGTGTTTACGTGTGTGTTTATGTGTGTGTTTGTGTGTTTGTGTGTGTGTTTGCGTGTTTACGTGTGTGTTTGTGTGTTTACGTGTGTGTTTGTGTGTGTGTTTGTGTGTTTGTGTGTGTGTTTGCGTGTTTACGTGTGTGTTTGTGTGTTTACGTGTGTGTTTGTGTGTGTGTTTGTGTGTTTACATGTGTGTTTGTGTGTGTGTTTGTGTGTTTACGTGTGTGTTTGTGTGTTTACGTGTGTGTTTGTGTGTGTGTTTGTGTGTTTACATGTGTGTTTGTGTGTTTACGTGTGTGTTTGTGTGTTTACGTGTGTGTTTGTGTGTTTGTGTGTTTACGTGTGTGTTTGCGTGTTTACGTGTGTGTTTGTGTGTTTGTGTGTTTACGTGTGTGTTTGCGTGTTTACGTGTGTGTTTGTGTGTTTACGTGTGTGTTTGTGTGTGTGTTTGTGTGTTTACATGTGTGTTTGTGTGTTTACGTGTGTGTTTGTTTGTTTGTGTGTTTACGTGTGTGTTTGTGTGTTTGTGTGTTTACGTGTGTGTTTGTGTGTTTACGTGTGTGTTTGTGTGTTTGTGTGTTTACGTGTGTGTTTGCGTGTTTACGTGTGTGTTTGTGTGTTTGTGTGTTTACGTGTGTGTTTGCGTGTTTACGTGTGTGTTTGTGTGTTTACGTGTGTGTTTGTGTGTGTACCAGGCTGAGGTGCAGAGCCAGACTCAGCGTCGCAGCCACAGAGTCCACATCAGGCTGAGGTCCCCCCAACACCACATGGACCCGGGGCTCCCACTGCTCCTCCTGAAGCACAGAGACACAAGTGAGACACAAGTGAGACACAAGTGAGACACAAGAGACACAAGAGAGACACAAGTGAGACACAAGTGAGACACAAGTGAGACACAAGAGACACAAGAGAGACACAAGTGAGACACAAGTGAGACACAAGAGACACAAGAGAGACACAAGTGAGACACAAGTGAGACACAAGTGAGACACAAGAGAGACACAAGAGAGACACAAGTGAGACACAAGTGAGACACAAGTGAGACACAAGTGAGACACAAGTGAGACACAAGTGAGACACAAGTGAGACACAAGAGAGACACAAGTGAGACACAAGTGAGACACAAGAGACACAAGAGAGACACAAGAGAGACACAAGTGAGACACAAGTGAGACAAGGACTTCATTAAAATAAATAAGACGTGGAGGAAAATAAAAGTAGGTCTTAAGACGAGACTTAAAACACTCAACTGTGGGGCCTGTGTGTGTGTGTGTGTGTGTGTGTGTGTGTGTGTGAGGGGGCTGTTGGTCCTCTGGTTTTAAGTCTGGTCTTAGGCACCATGAGCTGGAGCTGGACCCTCAGACGATGGAGTGAAAAACTTCTCAAATCAAGATATAAGGTAAGTGGTTATTTATATAGCACTGGGCGACCCGGGGATCGAACCTGGAACCTTCTTGCTGTGAGGCGTGAATGCCACTCAGCCGCCAAGATCTGTTTCATTGTTTGTTTTTTCTCATGTAAATCCTCTCGGGGTATAGGCTATAGGCACTGTCCACTGTGCCGTCCTCAAAGTGAAGACAGATATAAGCTACTTTCCATCTGCATCTATCAGGATGTTCTTCTCTTTATATTGCCTTAAGTGTTAGATGCAATTATCTGCTTGTTCTGAGAGTTCATACTTCACTGTGATTGGTTAATTCGATCTGTTACTCGGGCCGAGCCTCAGGGAGCTCTGTGTGTGAGCGCCGCATTAAACAGTGAAGCGCTGCATTAGGATCTGACCACATCCCGACCGTAACAGATGGTCGCACGAATAAGATCACAGCCTGATTGTGATCACACGTGACCCCGCTGCACCTGCACATGTACCTGCCTTATGTTCTGACCCCTGTGCCTTATGGCCCTGTCACACCTGGACGATTTAGCCGGCGTATGAAAAATTCTGCAAATACGCTGGTTAGGGTTTGGTGTGTGTTACGTGTTCCCCCTCCCTTCTGTGTTCGCCTGCTCCTCTCCGGGGGTGTGGCTGGGCTCATGCTGCAGTGTGGTTCACCTGCAGCTCATTGTCCAATCAGCCCCAGTACTTAGTCCAGTCCTTGTCCTGTGTTCTTTGTCAGTTCGTTCCTTGTTCATCCCTTGTCTACGTCCTCGTCCTGCCTGCCCACGTCGTCCTGCCTGACATTATCGTCCTGCCTGACATTATCGTCCAGTCTGTCTACCCCAGTGTCTTCCCTCCGTCTATGTCTCCAGCCAGTTCCCATCACCACATCCTGCAATCCCGGCAATAAACCTGTTTAACACCCTCCTGCGCCTCTTTCTCTGCTTTGGGGTCCTCCACCACACTCACAACACGACAAAGCTGCTGCACGTCGGATGAGTTATAGGTAAGTTTTGCGTAAGTCGTGAGCACGCTGGCGTACGTCGACATACGGCAAGGTCATATGTAGGGCTGGGCGATATGGACCAAAAAATATATCTCGATATATTTTGCTATATCTCGATATACGATATATATCTCGATATCTTTACAGGAAAAAATACAGCCCCCCCAAACTACTGCAAAAACAAAAAAACAAATTTTATCTGATTAATATTCATTTAGTTCTGCACTTAAACACTCTTGACACCCCTTTTTGGACCCTCACCCACAGTTTAAGAACCTCTTCTTTAAGAGGACTTCCACTGACACAAAACTGCTTCAAAGTGAATAAAGTGCAGGATTTTTAAACCTCTATTTTCAAATTCCAAACTGGAGTTACGTTCTCTTGTTTTAAAGTGGTATTTAGTCTCTGCACATTTACCAAATCAAACGCACAGTGTGACAAACGGATTTATTTGGCATTTGGCACAGGCTGCAGAGAGAAGCCCCGCACGCTCCCGCGCACTCCCGCGCGCTCCCGCGCGCTCCCGCGCACTCCCGCACGCCGGGATGAGTTTATTGGCAACAGCAGCGGCATTAATGAAAAATGACCGCACTCAGTATTCAGACCTTGAGTCCATGACAAGACCGAGTCCAAATGCGCTCGAGTCCGAGACAAGACCAAGACAAAAGCCAAAGCTCTCGCTTTGTCCAGCGGCACGCGGGTGTCTGTGAGGGGTGGGGCAGGTGTGGGTCCTGCTGCGGGGGCTCCTCGTTTAAGGGGGCGTGGGTGTGTTTTGAAGCGGAGTTTGTTCGTGATATCTGCACACACGCGGAGCTCGTACGCTGGGCTCGTGCGCGGTCAGAGGTGTCATGTGGTTGCGCTCGCACTGGGAAACGTGCATTTAGAAAGTTTAACTCGTCACGTTACGTCTGTGCGCAGCTCCTTATTGTGGCTGCAGAAACACTCGCACAGATGCGCCTGTTTGGTTTTCCACGTTCGCACGACGAAATATTTGCTCGCAAATGCGAGTGAAATGGGCGCACTGCAGAGCCCTGGTCCTAGTCCTGGTTTAGTCCGTGGCCGAGCCCCGGGCTTTGCGGCCGCGTTTAGTCCTGGTTTAGTTCTAGTCCTGGTTTAGTCCGAGGCCAGGTCCGGGCTCCGCGGAGGAGCTCAGGGGACAAAAGCAGGAGGCGGAGGCGAGCGCGGCACAGAGAATGCGAAACAAGCGAAGCGGCGAAACCAGAAGTAAACATAAGCATTATAGCGATATATCGATATGTCAGAATTCATATCGAGTTTCAAAAATATCTCGATATATTTTAAATATCGAGATATCGCCCACCCCTAGTCATATGTCACCGTGTGCTTATACGTCCTGCACACGTGGGCCATAAGTCGTAGGTAAGTTATGCGATTGTAGACACACGTTCACACACATTAACTGTAAGTCCAAATACATTAAAATAATGTCTAGCGTACCCATAACTTATGAGTAACGCGCTTTGAACCTGTGTGTAACTTATACCGAACTTATCTCCAGTGCATATTCACATATACAGACGTATTTGGCATGTTTCAGACGACCACAGAACTTAGTGAACGTGTTTCTCACTTGCAACGACCGTATAATGGCGTATTGGCAGCGTTTAGGGGAATTGGTATATAAAGACGTGGTTCACAGGAGGAAACCGTCAGAACTCCTCCAGACTTCATGGCGAGCAGAAGTCCATATCATCCGAGAGATGGAGGATCCGGCAAGGCTGAGACAAGAATACGCACGAGCTGTTCTCCAACATCAGCGTGATCTTATCAATTTGACGCTGCGCCAGGTGTGTGTGCCAATAAAAACCAGGAGAAGAAGAGGTCAACGGCGGAGAAGGAACTGGGTGAGACCATGGATCGGGAAGCGACGGCAGTTTGGCCTGTATGATCAGCTCATGGTGGAACTCCGCAATCATCGAGCGGCAGCCTTTTTTAAAGGCGACGACACGAAGTTAGAGAACGCTGGCAACACGCTAAGCATTAGTTTGTGTTAGTTATATATAAGTTATAAAAACATTCTCTGCAAGTTACTAATACGTTATGTATCTATGTCCAACTCGCTATAAATACGCCCAAAATTTAAAAATAAACATCGTTAGTTCGGCGTACGCCAGCATTTTTGGGAAATTCTGGTGCGTTGGCATATGCTGGCTAAAGGTGTGACGGGGCCTTTAGTGAAGAAGAGTCCAGCCCTTTGTAGAGTTGGGTGGTAAAAATCATCTCTGCATTATGGTCAAAAACAGACACTTGTCTCCACCTGCTTCTAGCCAGGCTGGTGCAACCTACTGCCTCCGCTCAGTTTCATTTCTCTCCAGCAGCTAAGTCAGAAATCAGAAAACACTCGGCGGTTTGCCAGAACCCTGGAAGTTGTAGTCGGCCAAACAGTGATGACGTCAAACTCCAGCACCTCTGGGTCCTTTTGTGGTGCAGCACAACAGTAAACAAAGCGGTCGAGATGGATATAGACGCAGACAGACTTTTTGTGTTGGCAACGATTCCCGACATCGAGGATTTAAAGCCGGAACAAAGAGGATGTTTGGTTAATTTTATCAAGGGGAAAGACGTAATTGCCCTTCTTCCTACGGGATTTGCTGTTGTGCTGCGATTACTTGGACGCCACTGAGCGTTCCGCCGCATTACAGACGTCACCACCAAATAGCAGCGATTGGTTAAATAAAAAAAGTACCCGCCCACCGTCGAGCGAATGGATCCTAATGCTACGAGGTCAGGTGGTTTCCACAAAGTGAAACCGGCGGATGAATCAGACTCCTGCCATTGTTCAGAATCCATCAAAACATATTTACATCCCCATGTTAACTTTTAGTGTCTTGAAAATGCAATATTCACCAGAAACAACGTATTAACACCTTTCATTTTGGACGTTCCACCTTTGCTCTCTACGCTAAGTCACTCCCCCTTCAGAGCGCTATCGCAACACAATCAGCGTTAACGAAACTACCGCACATCGCATCAGGTATGTGGAGTTGTAGTGTACATTTTAGCATCATGTTTTTGTATATTTATGGGGAACTGAATTGTGAACCGTAATGAGGGTTCGAATAGGACCCAGGAGAGATCACTAGATTACTCAAACACGTGTGAATGACATTAAAACCTCTTCAGGCATGTTTTTGATGAATGAGCAACGTTATACCACAGCAGAAAGCTCCAAAAAGTAGATTTAGCATAATATCGACACTTTAAAAACTGTATAAAAGATACTAAGAAATAAGAATACGAAGAATATGATTTTTTTTGGCCCTCCCCATTACCGTGACAACAAACAACGTAGGATCCAGTGAAATCTAAATCCGGCGCGTGTACAGACGAGCAGAGTGAGACTGAGGCTCATTTGGCGTAAGTGGACATTAATGGCGTCTCTATTATTACAACAGTCAACATTTATCTGAGAACGAAAGAGGCAGAAAATTACAACTCCCAAACTGCTCTGACACGTGTGATTTACAGCACATCACAGTGAGGGCGGGCTCTCACTCGGAGGCTGATCTTAGCAGTTACTTCTACTAGAATGTTCCACAGTATGGCCTCAAACGTGTATCTCCATGGGGACAAGCTGGCACTGCCTCCGAGTCAAGGTAAGGTAAGTTTATTTACACAGCGCCTTTCACAGACACATGTCCCCAAAGAGGCTTTACACAGCGTGATTAGATTATAAGGTACGCGTCAGATCTGTGGAGAGGCGACCCTGCTCACAGTATGAAATATACGTTTTATTTTAGACACGTGTAACTGAATAAACGCAAGCTAAATGAGTTTACACTGTGAAACGTTCCAAACTAAATCTAATCTAATCTGTTTTCTTCTAATATGACAAATAATGGAAAAAAAATATATATATTTGCTTATTTTTTACTGTTTTAGATTCGATATATTCCGAAGGCTGGTCTATGCTCTTTGCTGCTCTCAGTCTCTGTCTGATCTGATCTGTCGAAGTATTCTCTGATCAAGCGTGAGCGCAAAGTATAATAGGCTCTCGCATTCATATTATTCATGTTGGAAAGCAGAATGTTTGAAAAACAGTAAAGTGCCGCTACTCCGACAATGAAAAAAAAAAAAGTCAAAACAATGGGACGCTTGAAAAATAATGTTTATGCCACTACTTTGACAATTTGACGTCAACGTCTCAATAGCAGCCGGAAGAATAGCAGCGTGAAACCACAAAGAAGGCACCTGATTAGTTTGTTATTACTATTGAAGCGTAATTTACGGACAAAATAGTGAAATAAAAACACCAGGATCATACAGAGCGGGTTATTACGAACAATTTAAAACCAAAATGATGAGGCTCACTGCAGCAGTAACAGAAAGGGGGGCGATGGTTTATCAGTAGAAAGTGAATTGCAACCAGAGCTTTGGAACCACTTTGAGTTCATGTTCCTTTCCTGTTTGGACCCATAGAGCGTATATAGGAGTGGACTGAGTGAGTGTGACGTCTCCACAGCGTCAGACTCCATATTTGGAAATCCGACCACGAGTATCATAGCAACCACAAGAGCCAATCATGACTGAGGTGGTTAAATGTGCCGCCCTCCTCAGAGCGGAGATACTCTGCATCTGCACGAACCGCTGGATTATGGTAATTCTTGAGAATAATAAGGAAACTTTTAGCTTTTATCGTCAAACTTTAAATAGTAAAGTTAAGTCATCGATATATGTTCTATGTTCTGTTATGTACCAACAACAATAAAGTCGCAATTTAATGAAATTCACTTTATGCTAGTTCAGATTCTAGTAACATTAGCTATTGTAATTGTTTGAGATATTTTGTCATTTTTATTTCAAAAATAGTCAATCTGGGCAGGAAAGTGGGAAGGAAACTTACTGAGCAGTGAAACGCACGAGCTGTCAATCAAACCTGTTGCTAACGCTAGGGGGAGGGACCTCGGGGAATGAAGGCATCTGATTGGTCCGTTATTTATGTTCATATCTTGATTTAGGAACAAAACAGCGAAATGAAAAATTCAGGATCCTGTGTCGCGGGTTCATACGAACATTTTAAGACCAAAATGTCGAGGCCACAGCAGCAGCAGGTCCAGAGAGAGGAGCCAGAAGATCCTAATGCGAGTCAATGGGAAAAAGGGACAGAAGGAGTCGGAAGAGCCTCCTGGAGCACTTCCTGTCTGGCACACGGCGGCTAACGGGTTAGCTTTGTCCAGTTATACAGCTATAAACATCTAGGCTATTCTAGGGCCCTTATCAACTGAGGTTTTCTGAAGAATTTTGATTTAGTTTATGAAAATCTTCATATCTCAGCATCTGAAGCACATAAAAACATTACATAAATTGCATTTAAAAGGTAAGACTCTCAGCTTTTATTATATTTTGTCATGAAATTTGATTAAATGAAAAATTAAATTAAATTTGTGCCATAAAAATGAGGACAAATTAACAACAATCTTGCGCTGGGTAAAAACAGGCATTGAACTGAAGCTGGATTTTAAAGCGTAAATCGTGCCAGTCGTGCTGTGTATTTTTTCTGGATCCTCAGACGTTTGTGCTGATGATTTTTCTTTTCGTTGGAGTAATTTTGGTGTTTAATGTTTCAGTTTAAAAAGAGTAAAATGCAAATGTTTTTACAAGGCAGATATTTAGTGATCTCTGGTGACCTGAGGGAGCCGTAATGAAACCAACGGAGCAGGAAAAATGAACCGACTCCTGATGTGTGGGCCACAGGAGAGAGGGAGGAGAGAGGGAGGAGGAGGAGAGAGGGGCAGGAGGAAGAAGAGAGGAGGAGGAGAGAGGGGGAGGAGGAGGAAGGGAGGAGGAGCAAGAGAGGGGAGGAGGAAGAAGAGAGGAGGAGGAGAGAGAGAGGAAGGAGAGAGGGGGAGGAGGAGGAAGAGAGGGGCAGGAGGAAGAAGAGAGGAGGAGGAGAGAGGGGGAGGAGGAGGAAGGGAGGAGGAGGAAGAGAGGGGAGGAGGAAGAAGAGAGGAGGAGGAGAGAGAGAGGAAGGAGAGAGGGGGAGGAGGAGGAAGAGAGGGGAGGAGGAAGAAGAGAGGAGGAGGAGAGAGGGGGAGGAGGAGGAAGGGAGGAGGAGGAAGAGAGGGGAGGAGGAAGAAGAGAGGAGGAGGAGAGAGAGAGGAAGGAGAGAGGGGGAGGAGGAGGAAGAGAGGGGCAGGAGGAAGAAGAGAGGAGGAGGAGAGAGGGGGAGGAGGAGGAAGGGAGGAGGAGGAAGAGAGGGGAGGAGGAAGAAGAGAGGAGGAGGAGAGAGAGAGGAAGGAGAGAGGGGGAGGAGGAGGAAGAGAGGGGGAGGAGGAAGAAGAGAGGAGGAGGAGAGAGGGGAGGAGGAGAGAGAGAGGGAGGAGAGAGGGGGAGGAGGAGGAAGAGAGGGAGGAGGAGGAAGATGAGAGGGGGAGGAGAGAGAGGGAGAAGAGAGGAGGAGGAAGAGAGGAAGAGGAGAGAGGGGGAGGAAGAAGAGAGGAGGAGGAAGAGAAGGGGAGGAGGAGGAGGAGGAAAAAGAGAGGGAGGAGAGGGGGGAAGGAGGAGGAGGAGAGACAGAATGAGAGGAGAGAGGAGGAGAATTGAACTGACTTCTGATGTGTGGGCCACAGGAGAGAGGGAGGAGAGAGGGGGAGGAGGAGGAAGAGAGGGGGAGGAGAGAGGGGGAGGAGGAAGAAGAGAGGAGGAGGAGAGAGGGGAGGAGGAGAGAGAGAGGAGGAGAATTGAACCGACTTCTGATGTGTGGGCCACAGGAGAGAGGGAGGAGGAGAGGAGGAGGAAGAAGAGAGGGGGAGGAGAGAGAAGGGGGGAGAGGGGGAGGAGAGATGAGGCAGGGAGGAGGAGGAGAAACAGAGCAAGAGGAGAGAGGAGGAGGAAGAGAGGAGGAGGAAAGGAGGAGGAGGAGAAAGAAAGGAAGAAGAAAGGGGAAGGAGAGGAAAAAGCGAGTAAGGAGAGAGAAAGAGGGGGGAAAAGGAGGAGAGGAGAAAGAGAGAGGAGGAGGAGGAGGAAGAAGAGAGGGAGAGGAGAGAGAGGAGAGGAGGGAGAGACAAGGAGAGGGAAGGAGGAGAGAAGGAGAAGGACAGAGAAGAGAGGAGGAGAAACGGACAGAGATAGAGAGAGACGGGAGGGAGAAAGAAAGAGGGAGAGATGAGAAGGAGGAGGAGGGGAGAGAGAAAGGAGATGGAGGAGAGAAAGAAAGAGACGGGGAGAAGAGACAGAATGAGAGGAGAGAGGAGGAGGAGAAATGAACCGACTTCTGATGTGTGGGCCACAGGAGCGAGGGAGGAGGAGAGGAGGAAGAATAGAGGGGGAGGAGAGGAGGAGGAAAGGGTGGAGAGGGGGTGGAGAGACAAAAAGAGAGGAGAGAGAGTAGGAGGAAAGGAAAGGAAGAGGAGAGGAGAGAGGGAGGAGAAGAGACGAAGGGGGAGGAGAGATAGAATGAGAGGAGGAGGAGAGATGAGGCAGGGAGGAGGAGGAGAGAGTGAACGAGAGGAGAGAGGAGGAGAAACAGAATAAGAGGAGAGAGAAGTAGGAAGAGAGGAAGAGGAGAGGAGGAGAAGAAAGAAAGGAGGAAGAAAGGGGAAGGAGAGAGACAGAGGGAGAAAAGAGAGGAGGGAAAAGAGAGAATGAAGGATGGAGGATGGAGCTCCACTGAGGGTTGGGTTATAGAAAGGTTAAATATTGAGGAGGAGAAAGAGAGGAATGAGAAAAGAGGGGCAAAAGAAAGGTTAAATGAGAGAGGGAAGGGAGAAGGAGAGATAGAATGACAGATAGACCGTGTTTAATAATCCACTAGAAGGATGAGTACAGGAAAGGCTCAAGGAAGAAGGGAATAAAGGGGGGTCAAAGAGAGAGAGAGAGAGAGACTGGGAGCGAAAAACGTAGTGAGAGGGTGGTGCGAGAAGGAGGAGAGAGAGGGCGACTGGAGAGGCACCAAAGAGCGGAAGTGCAAATGAAAAGGGTGAAGAAAGAGAAAGAGAGCTGAGATTTATGGAGGGGAAAAAAGGTGTGAATAACACGAGAAGGAGAGGAGAGAGAGAGAAGGGAAGGAGAGGGAGTGCAAGAGGAGGGAAAGTGGGAGAGGAGGAGAGAGAGAGAGGAGAGAGAAAAAGAGAGGAGAGAGGGAGTGGTGACGGGTGCCTGAAGAGAGAGAGGGCAGGGGGTAATAATGTGCTTAGGAAAACAGAGAAGGAAAGAGAGAGAAGGAGTAAGGAGAGAAGGAGAGAGAGAGAAGAGGAGAGAAGAGGAGAGGGGGAGGGTGGGTTTAATAATGTGTGGAGGAAGAGAGAGGGATAGAGAGAGAGGGGAGTGGAGGATAAAAGCAGAAGATATAATACTGAATGATATGAAAAGAGAGGAAAGAGAAAGAGAGAGGGAGTGATGACTGGTGACTGAACAGAGAGAAGGGGGGAGGAGAGGGAGAGAAGAGGGAGAGAAAGAGAGAGGAGAAGGGAGAATAGGGGAGAAGAGGGAGAGGAGAGAGAGAAGGTGGGGTTAATAATGTGTGAAGAAGGAGAGAGAGAGAGAAAGAAGGAAGGAGAAGGGGTAAGGAGAGAAGGGAGAGAAGGAGTAGAAGAGAGAAGCGCGAGAGGAAGAGAGAGAGGGAAAGCGAGAGAGAGAGAGGGGGTGGGGGGTAAAGAGAGAACATATAGTGCTGAAAGGTATGAAGAGAGAGGAGCGAGGAAGTGATGACTGCTGTGTGGAGAGAGAGACGAAGGGAGGAGAGGGAGAGAAAGAGAAGGAGAGAAGAGGGAGGGGAGGAGAGAGAGACAGAGATTGCGAGAGGAAGAGAAGGAGAGAGGAAGAGAAGGAGAGAGGGTGGGGTTAATAATACGTTGAGGAAGAGAGAGAGTGAGAGAGGAGTGGAGGGTAACGGGAGAAGATATAGTGCTGAATGGTATGAAAAGAGAGAGAGGAGAGGAGCGATGGAGTGATGACTGGTGGGTGGAGGAAGAGAGGAGGAGGGTGTGATGGAGAGACAGGGCGGAGGGCTGTAGCCACTTCTATCTGAGAGAAAATCAATACCAGATCAGGCTCTGAAAGGAAGTGAAGCATTAGTGGAGAAAAGAGAGAGAGAGAAAGAAAGAGAGAAAGAAGGAAAGATGAGAGAGAGAGGACAGAGAGAGAGGGAAAGAGAGGAGCGAAGAAGGGAGAGAGACGAGAGATATGGACAAAAAAAACAAGAGTCTGTGAGAGAGAGAGGACTGAAATCTGACCTTTTTAGAGTCCTGGTTCAGTCCTGGTCTAGTCCTGATTCAGTCCTGGTTCAGTCCTAATCTAATCCTGGTTCAGTCCTGGTCTAGTCCTGGTTCAGTCCTAATCTAATCTTGGTCCAGTCCTGGTTCAGTCCAAATATAATCCTGATTCAGTCCTGGTCTAGTCCTGATTCAGTCTTGGTCTAATCTTGGTCCAGCCCTGGTTCAGTCCTAATCTAATCCTGGTTCAGTCCTGGTCTAATCCTGGTTCAGTCCTGGTCTAGTCCTGATTCAGTCCTGGTCTAGTCCTGATTCAGTCTTGGTCTAATCTTGGTCCAGCCCTGGTTCAGTCCTAATCTAATCCTGGTTCAGTCCTGGTCTAGTCCTGATTCAGTCCTAGTTAAGTCTTGGTTCAGTCTTGCTCTAGTCTTGGCCTTGTTCTGGTCCAGTCCTGATCTCGTCCTGATTCAGTCTTGGTCTAGTCTTGGTCTAGTACTGGTCAAGTCCTGATTCAGTACTCGTCTGGTCCTGCTCTAGTCTTGGTCTAATTCTGGTCGAGCCCATTTTGAGTCCTGAGTCTAGCACTGGTCCAGTCCTGGTCTAGTCCTAATCTACTCCTCGTTAAATCCTGGTCTAGTCCTTTTCTAGTCTTGATTCATTCCTGGTCTAGTCCTGGTCTAGTCCTGGTCTAGTCCTGGTCCAGTCCTGGTCCAGTCCTGGTCCAGTCCTGGTCCAGTCCTGGTTCTGTGGACAGTAATGACACATTTAAAGCTTCACTTTAAATGTTCCTTTAGGCTTTAGTTTGGGTCTGTCTCTGTTTTTGGGCCGAGGACACAGATTTGACATTAATATTATAAACACTTCGTAATTTGTCCTTAAAACATCCGTGTTGTTGTGTTGTTTTTGCCGTTTTTGAAGCTCAGACGCGTAAACTTCCGCCCCTCACCCTCTTTGTCCAAACGTAATCACGAGGGAACCAGAAATAAAGATCGTTTTCCTCATGCGCAATTTGAGCTCAGAGTTTACGGCCCGAGATCCCGTCTCTAATCTGCAGGAAATGAACACAAAACACGTCCCTCTCGGCCCTTAAAACGGCCACAAACGACAAGATATGAAATTATTTTATGACTGAAATGGTAAAACTGGTCCAAGAAACCAGATATTTTGTGGAGGCTAAAAAACTGCATATATATATATTACTTTTCTCTGATCATAATCCACATAATTAAGATCTAAAAATGTCTAGTTAATAAGTTTAATAAGAGCAAAGGATCATGGTCTATGTAGTTCTCTCAGTTTTTTAGCTGTTGCCGCACCATAACAATGAATCAAAACTGTGAATATGCAACTTTTTCCTCTAAAAATTCCTTCACAAGATTTAATCCAAATAATGAAGATTTTTAAAAATATAATTTAAATTTTTTATTTAAAAAAAGCAATAAAATATAAAATCTCAACTCTATACAACAGGTCATAGGAAGACAGTGCAGCAATTATATGATGATGTGTTCTTCTCTTGTGTTCGAACCATAGACCGTACACATAAATGGACATAGGTGCCGCGTTCCAAACAGGAAGTGAGCATGGGCGCGCTCCAGCTCCATTGGCTCTGGCCCCACTTCACTTTCTATTGAAAAGTGGTCTCCCCTCTCTCTCTAACTGCTGCTGTCAGACTTGTCATTTTGCTTTTAAATGAACTAGGGGTGTCCCGATCCGATATTCAGTATCGTATCAGCTCCTGATCCAGTTCTTTTGTGAGTATCGGACAGTATCGGATTCAGTCACGTGATCGGACCGATCCAGTTTCACATGTTTTTGCGGCGTCAACGCGCTTTACGGCAGCTGTAAATCAAAACGCCGCCATGTCGCTGTGTGGGACATTTTTGTATGACATTGTAGCCAGTAAAGAAAGTACTGTAAGTAAACTACCGCTATTAGCTTTTAGCAGTAAATGCGTGTGCGCCGCGGTAATTAATGATATGCTAAATGCTGATAATTCACACTTCTATTCACAGCTCATTTCCATATCAGTGTGTGTCCAGTAACATATATACGGCCACTATAGTCACTTTACAGTCGCTAACAGAAGAGAAAACAGCCTGTTTATGTGTGCGAGCTACAGCAGCTAATCGCTAACCAATGAGAAAGAACCAAAACGAGCTTCAAAACTGACACATTTCAACACTCAGCCTCACACAGGCTCCTCTCAGATCAGCACTAAGAACTGTCCTTTAATCCAGACTCACACTGATCGTCCAGAAAAAGAAGAGAATCTCAGTGTTGCGCACACATAGACAGTATATGTGTGCACGTGGATCTAGGGCTGCGAGTGTAAACAAGTGCACATGGCGATGCGTTCAGGGGCGGGATGGACACAGGCGAATTATTCCTCAGATAAACACTGATGCGGCGCCACATATTAGGACATTTATCTGTCTGAAAATTGGATTAAATGGGCAAAATATAGAGAATCTGAGCTTTATAACAAGGTAAAACATGTCCATGTGGAATATCGGCCCATATCGGCAAGATTTTGGCTGATATGTTTCCAATAGTTTATATCAGCCGATAATACTGACCAACCGATATATCGGTCGGGCCCTAATACATTAAAAACAGAGAAATCAGGTGCTTTCTTTCCCCAAGCAGTGCCGGAGGTAAAGGGATTGGCCTTTTGGATGCTCAAATTTCCAAATATGTAAATGTGGAAGCTTCAAATTCAAGCTCCAAATTCAAAGTCTGTGGTTGGAAGTCCGGCCTCTCCCCCTCAGCTCTCAGGCTCCACTTCGATTTTGTCAACAATCAGCACGGCAGTAACGGGGCAGTTAAAGATACTAGTGTTTCTAATGCTCACGAGTGCACAAACACAATCACTTTAGTCCATTATGAAAGGCTCACACACACTTACACACACTCACACACACTCACACACACCGGAATACTGCGACCGCCTATAGAACCATCCATCGCTCCAGACACCACTCTGATAATGAAACCTGCTCACTGTTAAAGTGTGTGGAGAAGATAGGGCCGCACACTCAGCACATCCCAGAGACGGAGGGCCAAACGGGGCTCCACACACTCACACACACTCACACACACACACACACGCACTCAAGGCCAGGCCAATTACAGCTATGGAGCTTCTGGAGCAGAGCCACAGACCGAGAGGATGAGACAGGAGACATCAAGAGAAGACTTTAGTTTTTACAGTTTTCGTCCCTTTTTTGCTGGGATGATCTATGGCTGAACATTTGTGGAAAGCGGCGCGATAATTAGCCTTAAGATTTAGAGTTGTAAAGGGGCCAGATGACTTTTCTGAGCCATTTTATAATGTAGTTTCCTCAACAAAAACAGACCTGGAGTTGTGTTTTGTTTCATTCACACATGTTTAACACACAAACCTGCAGATTTAGGTTCTTCACCCAAATAGAAAACACTCTGCTCCATCTTGTAGGGCTGTAACGATATCCAAGTCTCACGATATGGTCACGGTCTGAACCTCACGATACGATATTTATTGCGATATTGTGGGAAAGCTCACGATATTACGATATTCTACATAATAAGACTGACATTATAAAACGCTTTGACCAGTCGTTTGGTGCAACATTTATTGTCATTAGGGATGAAACGAAATCCAAATCTCTCTGTACGATATTTTCACCACAAACATCTCACACTACGATATTTATTGCAATATTCTGACTGTGAATCTGCTACTGTTTCCTCTAAAAATGCTTCACAAGACTTAATCCAAAGAATGAAGATGTAAAAGTGCTTAGAACAGTTATTTCTTCATGTCGTCTGCACTGAAACGGAGCAAAGGATCATGGTCTATGTAGTTCCCGCTGTTTTTTTTAGCTGTTTCTGCATCAGAACTGTTCATTTAAGCAAAGAGACTTGTGAATCGATATATTGTGATGGTCCACGATATTATTGTGAGACCTTTGACGATACGATATCACCAGATTTCGGTTATAGTTACATCCCTACCATCTTGTGACGTCAACTCCACACACCTTCACTAGAATCATTTGGATGATCCAGAGTTTCTCGCAGTTCTTTATATTGCTTTTTATATATATATAAGGGCGGCCGCTTTAATAACAAATGCTCTTGGCCTTGGCTACGTCCCTCCGAATCACATGAAACCTCACAAAACTACGGTCATCTCACCCTGGTCCTCACTTTCGCCGGCACTGAATGTTCGCTTCACCTTGACCAACCAGTTTTCTGCGGGAAACACTGTAATCTCAGCCCTGCCACTGCCAGTCTCTACTGAACTAAAGGTAAAACACAGCTGTCAAGTTGAAAACTATCGCTGCACGGTAGTAGTTCACTTCATCATGCTGAATAATTCAGATGCTCTTAATGCATAAGGTAAGTGGGGAAGAACTTTGAACCACTGCAAACTGTTTAAGATGAACTAAATCAAGTGGACTCCAGCAAGCCACTAGTATCACTTTTCTGGAGGAGGATTGATGCCAGGAATGTTCCACAGTTTGACATTAAGTATTAAAGGGGCAGAATTTTGGACATAGGGCCTCATTTCCTCATGAGCCAGAGTGTTGGAGACATGTGGAGACACTTTTTTTTAAATATTCCATCCAGTCCTTGTATTTTAGAGGTCGCTGGGGCTAGGCTAGTGCATGTCAATGGCCATAGTTATCCTGCCACTAAAAACAGCAAAACTATTATAATTCGCATGTTGAGGGACTATTTTCTCATATATCAGTCCGCCGCTGCCGAGCTTTCTATCAGGAAGTACAATTCACTGCTGCTCAGACATAAATCCTTCAAATGCAACGTCGGTTTTACTTCTCTCCATGCAAGTCTCTCCACGGCCGAGCACCAAAGTCCATCTGTGACATGTTAGTGCCACATGAACCATCTGCACTCTGAGGAGCCCAGGGACCGGCCCCCTGCTGGTGCCCAGAGTCAGGACTAAACCCGGGGAACCAGTGTTTGAGATTCATGCAGCTAAAACCTGGAACAGTCTGAACATGTGAGACAGACTCTGACTCTGTTTAAATCCAGGCTCAAAACGGTTCTGTTTAGCTGCATATGACTGAAAGGTTTTCATTTTTCATTACGCACTCTTCTCTTCTAATTCTCTCTTATTTAATGTCCCATCTCTATTTTAAAATTTGATGATGATTATTTATGTTTTGATTTGTTTGTGTTGTGATTTTAATGTATTTCTTATTCTGTAAAGCACTTCGAGTTACTTTGTGTACGAACTGTGCTGTACAAATAAACTCGCCTTCTAAAGTTATTCTATCAGCACAGACGTTCACATGGACAGTCTGGAGTTATAATTGTTTTGCTTCAGGTGCTCTGTGGAGTGGGTAAGACTGTTTTTTAGACTGTTCCTAGCACCAGAAACCTCTCCAAATACAAGGACTGGGTGGAATATTTCAAAAAGTGTCTCCACACGTCTCCAACACTCACGAGGAAATGAGGCCCTATGTCCAAAATTCCAAACTGTCCCTTTAATAATGCATGATTTTCCATGCAATAGAAACATCTAACTGAGTAAAAGCAAGTGTAATGCCATACTGTGGAACTTTCTAGTAACTTCTGTAGATATAGTCACTTTTAAACACCAAATCTGCACAGTGAATTGAATCCAGACTGAAAAAAGTGCGTTTACATGGTCTGTTTCTCTGTCCGACAGCAGTGACTCATGCAGCGGGGGGGCAGCGCTCGTCTCTGTGACATGTCTCGGACTTTATCTGACGTCGCCATGACAACATCGACATTCAGCTTATCGCCAATTACCTCCCACCCCGCCGCACCCTCCCCGAGCTGCCGGCCGCCTCTCAGAACTGCCCCACATCACGCAGACCTGTCCCGATAATAATTATATCAACTTCTCATTCAATAAATAAAAGACAGAACGAATAATTTTGGAGTCAGTGTTTATCGTGGGGACTTTGTTTTTGCGCAAATACGAACTTTGTGTTATTTTTCTGTTTCACGATTAGATCTGCGCTCATTACAAATACAAACTAAAACTACAAGAGTTTCATTTTGCTGTTTATGTGATGCAGCTCATGTTTTTTTACTGGTATTTTACATTTAGAATAGTTTTTTGGAGGGAGAATCTACTTTAAAGTTACTGTGTCATAAATTGGTTCCAGTATTCTCCTTTACTATTATTGTGTCACGACAGGAACTCCCCATAAACAGCTCTGAACTGATGTCCATCTCTTATTTATTCGACATTTGGTGAAGCCAGAGCTGGGACCCTGCGACCAAAACATTCAAACTGGGCAAAGTGGGTGAAATGTCAACAATATCTTCCATTAAAGCCACCGCTGTGCCTCCGTGTTGTTCCCATCGGTCTCCCACCCAAGTACTAACCAGGCCCTGCTCAGGTTCAGAGGTCTGTCCTGCTCTGCTCAGTCACAAATGCACAAATGTCAAACGATCCCGGACAAGAACCTGCGCCTCTCATCGTCGTCACAATCATCTCTGCAGAATACACTTCACGTCCTGCCCCGCTTCTCCCACCGCAGCAGCAGAACCAGCAGAGCCCTCAGCCTCTCCAGCTCCTCCTCTGAACCACAGCCTTCTCTCCCTTCATCACAACACTGCCGTGTCTCTCCTCCATTCAGATAAACAGGCAGATACACAGACATAGAGACAGATGTGTGCTCCATGTTATCACAGCCGCTCTGAACACACCGTTAGGCCTAAATAAACCAAACCTGAGCGGTTCTGTGAGTGAAAGCGGCTGAATGCTCCTGTAGTAATGTGATCCTGAGCATTATGTCATCTCTGTTTGTGGAGCGGCTCGGGCCTCAGAGCCGGGCTAATCTTTACACTGGACCGTGCACTGTATGCGGCGTGTATGCAAATGAGCGGCACAGGTGTCTCTGAACACAAGAGCCCTCTGTCACACACGGAGCCCTGGATAACATGCAAATGTGAGATCTGCAGCGCCTGAGACGCGCGGGGGCCGCCGGGAGCAGAACTTGTTGATGTCACGCCTCTCGTGTTCGTGACAGACGCTTGTGTAAACACGGCGGAGCAGACGGAGCGGTTCGGGCCGAGAGCCGCGCAGCCTGCGGGGTTTAGTCGATCTACAGGTGCTTTGGGGAACCGAGGACGGGGGACGGAGCTGCGAGGCGTTTTCAGCCCGCACCGATCACGTTTCATTCATAGGAGCAAACGCCACTCACCGTGAGCCTGCTCTGGACGCTCCGCAGAAACGCTTCCATGTCGGCCTGTCGCTATGATGCTGTCGCAGTTCGCTCCATAGACAAGTTTGAGCCGCGTGCGCCGCCTGGAGCCGCGGGCGTGTGCGTGCGTGAGTGTGCGTCTGTCTCCTCCCGCCGCTGGTCCCCCGCTGCGCTCGGCTCACTGCAGCACTGCGAGAGGCTGTGAGTGCGGCTCCCTCCTCTCTCCTCCTCTGCCCCCTCTGCTCTCTGTGCTTCCCCCTCTCCTCCTCCTCTTCCCTCTCTCCTGCTGCTGGAGCTCCACGCGCGGCCTGGACCCACAGCAGCGCGCGCGGTGGGTGGGTGTGGCGGGAAGAACAGGACACGAGCGAGGCGCGCGCTCCCTGCGGTAAAGATCAGAGAGCCCCGCTCCCGCCACAGCCCTTCACTTCCTGCCCGCGGTCCAATCACAGCCCAACCCGCTCCCACTATCGCTCATCCTCCGCCAATGAGCACACGCACGCGCAGCTTTTAATTAAGCACCACGGACAGCTCCTCGGACCCTCCGCACAGGGGCCCGGAGAGGCTCACGGGGCCCGGGTAAAGGGCTCAGAGGCCGGGATGTGCCGCAGAGTCATGCGGTTTAACTGGAGGAACACAGGCTGGACTCATCTGACCAATGAGCTGAGGCCCGAGGGTCACGCGCGGTTTGTTTGGCGCGTGAACATACAGCGTCCATCCAAATCCCGCTGTACTTCCATTATTACCTACAGCTCACAGGAGAATCTCTATCAGTCTGATTTTCTAATGGACTCAGCAGCTTCAGGCATGATAAGGAAAATATACAGCTCTTTATTCATCCCACTGAACATGTTTATAATGTTATAATGTACGGAACAGACGGAGCTTTGAGGACAGTGCAGTTACTCAGAGGCTGAACACAAAGACTTAACAGCTCTTTATAATACAAGTGTGTGTTCATTTTCAGACATGTCTGACACGCACTTCTGCACATGTGAAAAAGCAAACTTACAAACACATTATTCACTATGGACATCTGCGTTTGACCCATTCTTCAGTGCCACTAATTTGATCTGTGGTGCATGTTTTGAGTGGATGGAGGAAACACACTCAAACACAGGCAGAACATGCAAACTCCACAGAGAGAGGCCCGGGAGTGGGACCTTCCTGGTGTGAGGTGTGTGTGTTCACCATCAGTGTTGTAAAGTCTCTGTTGTGTGTTTGCTGCGGAGACGTCAGGCTGGATCAGAGTTTGTGTCAGAGCTAAAAATAAAACACTATCAGCGTCTTTACTTGTTTCTCTTCCTGATGTATCGATGTGAACATTTACTGTATATAAATCTGTTTATGGAGCCTGTCGGCTGTGAGTCTGCACAAGCACACACACACACACACACACACACACACACACTGAGACAAGAGAAACACACACACACACTGAGACAAGAGAAACACACACACACACACACTGAGACAAGAGAAACACACACACACACACACTGAGACAAGAAACACACACACACACACACACACACACTGAGACAAGAGAAACACACACACACACACAGAGACAAGAGAAACACACACACACACACACTGAGACAAGAGAAACACACACACACACACACACTGAGACAAGAGAAACACACACACACACACTGAGACAAGAGAAACACACACACACACACACACTGAGACAAGAGAAACACACACACACACACTGAGACAAGAGAAACACACACACACACACTGAGACAAGAGAAACACACACACACTGAGACAAGAGAAACACACACATACGCACACACACACACACTGAGACAAGAGAAACACACACACACAAGCACACACACTGAGACAAGAGACACACACACACTGAGACAAGAGAAACACACACACACACACTGAGACAAGAGAAACACACACACACACTGAGACAAGAGAAACACACACACACACACACTGAGACAAGAGAAACACACACACACACACACACACACTGAGACAAGAGAAATACACACACACACACACTGAGACAAGAGAAACACACACACACACACAGTGAGACAAGAGAAACACACACACACACACACACACAGTGAGACAAGAGAAACACACACACACACACTGAGACAAGAGAAACACACACAAGCACACACACTGAGACAAGAGAAACACACACACACTGAGACAAGAGAAACACACACATACACACACACACACACACACTGAGACAAGAGAAACACACACACACTGAGACAAGAGAAACACACACACACACACACACACTGAGACAAGAGAAACACACACACACACAAGCACACCCACTGAGACAAGAGAAACACACACACACACACAAGCACACACACTGAGACAAGAGAAACACACACACACACACACACTGAGACAAGAGAAACACACACACACACACTGAGACAAGAGAAACACACACACACATACACACTGAGACAAGAGAAACACACACAAGCACACACACTGAGACAAGAGAAACACACACTGAGACAAGAGAAACACACACACACACACACTGAGACAAGAGAAACACAGACACACACAAGCACACACACTGAGACAAGAGAAACACACTCACACACACACACACATACACAGACACACACACGCACACACGCACACACACACACATCCTTCGTGCACTTAAAGCAACATTCTGTAACTTTTTGGTGTCATTTCCTGCACGGCTCCATGGAAACAGAAAATTCAAACCATTCTTCAGCCTCCATAGGATTTATGCAAAACAACACCTTCCCCTGATGAGTACGGAGGCCCTTCTCCAGGTGTGAGTCAGGTTTGTGGAGATGCAAGCTCACAGAAATAATGCATGTTTTTAGTGTAAGAAAATTCAGATTTATTATAAAAACATGATTTTATTTTACTCTGTTAAGTTATTACTGTTGTGAAAAGCTTTTAGCCCAAATATTATGACAATAAAACCCATCCTTTAGTGTCTCCGAGTTAATCCTGCATTTGACCCATCCTTCAGTGCCTTTAAGTTAAACCTGCATTTGACCCATCCTTCAGTTTGAGTTAATCCTGCATTTGACCCATCCTTCAGTTTGAGTGAAACCTGCATTTGACCCATCCTTCAGTGTATCTGAGTTGAACCTGCATTTGACCCATCCTTCAGTGTCTCTGAGTTGAACCTGCACTTGACCCATTCTTCAGTGTCTCTGAGTTAATCCTGCATTTGACCCATCCTTCAGTGTATCCACGTTAATCCTGCATTTGACCCATCCTTCAGTGCCTCTAAATTAAACCTGCATTTGACCCATCCTTCAGTGTATCTGAGTTAATCCTGCATTTGACCCATCCTTCAGTGCCTCCAAGTTAAACCGGCATTTGACCCATCCTTCACATGTATCTGAGTTAATCCTGCATTTGACCCATTTTTCAGTGCCTCCAAGTTAAACCGGCATTTGACCCATCCTTCACATGTATCTGAGTTAATCCTGCATTTGACCCATCCTTCAGTGCCTCCAAGTTAAACCGGCATTTGACCCATCCTTCACATGTATCTGAGTTAATCCTGCATTTGACCCATCCTTCAGTGCCTCCAAGTTAAACCGGCATTTGACCCATCCTTCACATGTATCTGAGTTAATCCTGCATTTGACCCATTTTTCAGTGTCTCTGAGTTAATCCTGGGCCTGACCCGTATGCTGTCGGTGCTGTGGGTTTCTGGAGCCTTCTCCTGTCCAGTGATGTAGTGGTTAAGCCCCTCGCCTCACAGCAAGAAGGTTCCTGGTTTGGTTCCTCTAGAATGTGGAGCTTTTTAACAAACGACATTGTCTTTTTTTCTGTTATTTTCACAGAAGTACAGAAGGCTCCTCACAGGTTTCTCATGAAGCACTGAAACATGGATCTTTGGACAAATACAACAGCAGCATTTACTGAGTTTGAGTTCTGAGGAATTGTACAAACGATTCTAAAAACATGTTATGACTTTAAGTATTCTCCCGTATAGGTCTATTATTTTGAGCAAAATTAGCGAATACAGCCAAAAAAGTCTGAAAACTAAAAAAAACTGAAAACTGATTTAAACAACCCGTGATCACTCTGAGAGTTCGTGGTCGTGTTTAGGAGTTTGATTTTCAACAAAAAACTGACTTGTTTAGCAGTAAAAATCATTCCAGCTGTCGTAGTTCCGACTAAATACGTTCTTTACCGTCAGATTACGTTAAAACAAAACTCAGATTAAAGTCTAACAAAGCCCCAGACAGAGCAGAGCCCACAGTTAGCATCACATCCCCAGGAAATACTGATGACATCCGCCGCACAGTCTCAATAGATAAGTCCAATGCCCCGCCGCGGAATATTTCAGGCAAATCAATAACACCTAAAAATGTTCCGCAGTGCACCTTTAACGAGCCCTAATCACAGAAGGGTCGTAACGCGCGGGGTTATGAGTTTCTGTGCGTACGTCTGTCCCCTCCTCTGTCCTCGGCCCCTGAGCGGGTGCAGGCTGCAGGGGGACCATCACGACATAAACACGTAATAAAACACGTATTATTGCGCCGCCACACACGTCGCTCCATCCCATAATACTCGTCCTTAAAACAAAGCGCCGCTAATTGATTTGAATGTGCGCCTCCGCCATGCTCTGCGCCCCTTATGAGCTGAGAGCCTCTTTAAGACTATTATTATTAGTGTAATTGCCATTAGCCCCGCACTTTGAGACAGAGGAAGACGCGTGCCCTTAAGCTCAGCAAATAATTATTCGAGACAGGAGCAAACAGACGACAGCGAGCTCGCACGCGCGCACCACGCACGTGCACGCACCTTGGAGCAGCCGGAGCCAATGGGAACGCAGAACACTAGAGGGGAACATCGCCATGGCAACACATGGCAACCAGCATCCCGCTCTGTCGGCCATGTTGTGAGTGTAAATGTGGACTTAAAAATGAATTTAAAATGGAGCTGGACTTTCTTAGGACTTCTTTGAATAATGAAAAAAATGTACTAATTGTTACATTATGATTTTAAAAGTTGCAAGAATGTTTCTACGCTGAAGAAAATGGATAAGGATAAAATAATGACGGACTACGTGACTGAGGAAAGTGTTTAAAGGTAATGAAATGTAAACCAGAAGGAAGATAATGTCATATATTTACATATGGCTCATTGGTGACTTGGCTTGGTTTTGGGGTGGGGTTAATTATTAAAGAATTTTTTTTAATTTTTGATCTGTGAAAGGAGCAGGTTTATAAGATTTATCCTCTTCCTCTTCCTTTTGTTCATGCAGCAAAGACGAGGCGAGTAAAGGCTGGAATATGTGCTTGTTGTTTTTTGTTCTCTTTGAGTTGATGAATGAGCAATAAATAAATAAATACACTTTTTTTTTTACATTTGTACTTTAACACATGTTCTACCAGACTATGTGAAAATACAAAAAAAAAATGTGTGAAGTTTGTGGGATTATTGAAAATGGTCCATAAGGTGCTGACACACAAACATGTTCTGCCTTTTCCACACACTTTGACAAAACTTTACAAAGACGAGTGGGTCTGGAGCTGTAGCCTGTCTCCCTGATTTCTGAGGGCGTGACTGACAGACAGATTAACCAATCAGAGAGATGCATTCTCTGTTTGCGTCAAAACAAATTATTATATTATTAAATTATACTATTATATTCCTATATTCTTATGTTCATATAAGAATGTTATATTATAGTTTATTGTTTCATTGTTCACTCATACGGCAATAAAACCTTTCTGATTCTGAAATGAGTGGCTGTGGTTGGGACGGAGATTTGTCCCACTATGGACCGATTCCAGTGCAGAAGGGACTGACTGTCAGGTGAATATTAATGTTCATAATTCTGATATAAATGTCCTAACAGAGACAAGTAAAGTTCCCTGCATTATAGATAGACTTTTTATATTAACTCAGTCCAGGTTAAGCCTCTTTAACTTCCTTCTCAAACCAACAAGGTGAAAAATCTTCCCATAAATACTTGAAACTAGTGTTTTCTGCTCAGAACAAGATTCGTATTTCGTCTTGTTTTAAGAAAACTTGGTAAGTGAACATTTCTTACTGCACTGGCAGAAAATTTCACTTAAAATAGGGGATTTTTACCTCAAAACTGGGATTTTTTTCTTATTTTAGATAGATAGATAGATAGATAGATAAATAGATAGATATCTAGATAGATAGATAGATAGATAGATAGATAGATAGATAGATAGATAGATAGATAGATAGATAGATAGATAGATAAATAGATAGATATCTAGATAGATAGATAGATAGATAGATAGATAGATAAATAGATAGCTATCTAGATAGATAGATAGACAGATAGATAGTTAGTTAGTTAGTTCACTTAATCCATTAATACTGAAGCCCTGTACATCACTTGTATCAGAATTTCAGTCCTCTTACAATCACAAGATGGCCGCTGTAATTGCCCCGGTAGCGGAAACATGAGCTCTCTAGTCTTTATTGTACCTCACCTCCCCTCGCCCCCCTCCCCTCGGCCCCCGGCCCCGCAGTCCCCCCGCTGCCCCGCTCCTGCGCACTCCCGCCTGTAATTTATGCAAAATTAATTGATACATCTCTTATAATTGATGTGCTGTAAACTTAATGAGTAATTTATGTAATTAGTCAATTAAGGCTAATTCCAGCATATGTTCCGTATGCCCAGAAGGTGCGCTTTACAACTAGTTATTTGTCCAGGAGTTGTGCACAGGCACGAGCCGCAGCCTAATTAATTTTGTTATGCAGATGAGCGCGCGCGGTGTCTGTTTAACGGCCCCCTTTGCGAAAACAGATTTAATATTGATCTTTCCCGGGCGTTTACGCACGAGCCTTCATCCAAACGGCCTCCGAGGGCACGCGCTGCAGCCCGCTCGTTTTTCACGCGCCAGAAAAACACTTCACCAAAACAAGTTCGGAGGGCTGCCGCGGGCTGCGAGCCGGGGGAGCGCAGGTCAGACACACAAATATTACAAAAGACCCGCTCCGAGTAAGTAGCGTGAATGAAAAGCGATGTCAAAGTGTGTGTCTATGTCTGCTATATTTAACTCGGCTGATGGACATGTCTCATGAAGTGATTTCAGTGATTTAAAAGTGTACACACCAACAGAATCAAAAGCGCCATGTGTTGGGCATGTTTTTGGAGAGCGGAAATGACTTTGCCTAATTCGTAACTTAACCGAGAAAAACGAGCTTGTTTTCAATTTTGGTAAATGTTTAGATTTAGATTATTTGGCTTTACATAATTACATCGTTTCATTACAGCCTATATATTATTTTTATTTGAAGCTCTTTTTACAGAACTGAAAAACTCTCCGTACTAAATGTATAAATTAAAGTCTAATAATCTCATGGATTTGATTGATTTGAGTAAATCCCAATGTTTTTATTAAAATAGAAAAACACGCATATGTTCCATTAAAGTTAAAATTGTTGGTTCATGTCATTTATCACATTTTTAAACAACACTACATATTTGATAAACTGTGGGACATTTTCAATTAATAATATAACGATTTGATGCTCGTAACAAGCGTGCGTAATCCGTGCGTAAAACTGAACCAACTGTCCCTGAGCGCTGCTTTACCAGAACACTTTCTCCATCAAATCTTTTCCTTCTTAATTCCTCCAAAGCGCTCTCCGCTGACAGTTGACCTCTGAGGCGGCTGAAGGACTGAGTGTAGCGGCAGACACGCGGCGCCCTAATGAATTGACACAGTTTTGAATATTCATCGCTTAATATCGCTTCGTCCTTAATTACAATGTTGGACTTCTCTCGGAGGAGCCTAAATCACGGAAGGCTTAATTATTGTAATGTATTCGCGCGATCCGAAGGGGCACGAGGGCTCGGGAGGGGGGCCGCCATGACACCTGTCCGGAGATAAACGAGACGGCACCGCGCGCTTTTGTTGTGCGTCGTGCGTAAGAGTTTGTTTACCACCTCCTCGCGCTCGCAGGCGCACACCTGACACACCTGAGAGCCTCTGGAGCAGACACGAGACGGACTCCCCTCTCTGCAATTAATCAACATCACGCACACGCTCGCAGGCTCGCGCGCACGCACACACAGCCCGGATGCGCGCTCGTGCGTAATGGAGCCGGTGAAGGCAGAAGAGGAGCGCGCAAAGGAACACATGATTTATTGTTGGCAAAGTCTGAAAGTGCAGTCGAGCACATTTCATAAAGAACTCGTTTGTTTTGGGCTTTTCTTGTTGTTTCAAGTAAAATAAGCAACTTGTTCCAACACGGTCTCACGTGACAGACGCAAACAAGACGTGCATCTCCGCGGAACACGGGGAAACCAGAGCGAGGATATGAATATGAATGAGACCAAATGGAGTTACAAAATACAGGATTAAATACCATTTAATAACCTTAGAACTGGATTCAGATTTCATGTGCGTGGTGTCCATTAATAAGACTGTATTTTTGTACTACAATTACGCACACTTTAAGTTAATAAATGTGTTTGTATGTTTTTAATGTAAACATTTCAGCTAATTTTAAATGAGTTCTAGGCCCAGCTGGTAGTGTTACTCTCTGCATATTAAAATATCTCATCACTTTGAAACATGAATGTTGAATTTGTGCCTAAGAGCAGTTTCACTCGAGCTCGTGTCTGGAAGTGTCTCCACTTCTATGTCGAACAAGAGGTCAAAGGTCACGGTGCACGAGTGCCAGGATGAGAGAGAGCGGCGCGCGCTCAGTTCGCTCCTCTGGACTTGGATTGGCACGCGCTCAATTAGAGTCGTCAGACGTCAGTGAAACACGCGCCTCCCTCTCTGCGTTCACCGCTCATCTCTCTCTCTCCCTCTCCCTCGAGCCCCTCACGTCTGGATCACGCATAATAGAGGCTGCGACCTGCGGGGGTCTCAAAAACAGCGCTCTGACACTGAGCGCATCAGACCCGCATCACACGGAGCAGAGGAGCGTTTCAGCGGAGACAAACTCAGTCAAAGCTCAAAGCAAAGAGACACGTCAGCCAACATCAACCCCGCTCCTCCAGAGATCTGCAGAGCCGCTCCAAGAGGTCAGAGGCATTACGCACGGACTTTTACGCACGGACAGACCCTCTGGGGACGGTGCTTACTGAGGTGGTGTGGAGAGACTCCAGCGGACCGCCGTGCGCTCCGGTGATGGCCTAAACCTCCGGGACAGTTTGACACAGACAGAGCCGAAGAGGAGCAGCCATGCCGCGGCCCGGGAAGAGCTCCTACAGCGACCAGAAGCCGCCCTACTCCTACATCTCCCTCACGGCCATGGCCATCCAGAACTCTTCCGAGAAGATGCTTCCACTCAGCGACATCTACAAGTTCATCATGGAACGCTTCCCCTACTATCGCGAGAACACGCAGCGCTGGCAGAACTCTCTGCGCCACAACCTGTCCTTTAACGACTGTTTCATCAAGATCCCGCGGAGGCCGGACCAGCCCGGGAAGGGCAGCTTCTGGGCGCTGCATCCAGACTGTGGAGACATGTTTGAAAACGGGAGCTTTCTGCGCAGACGCAAGCGTTTCAAAGTCCTCCGCGCGGAGCACGTGTCCTGTAAGAGCGCTCCCATGATGCATTACTTTCACCAGCACCACGCGGGCACCAAACCTCCGGGCCACCACGAGCACGCGGCGGGCGCGGTGGGCTCGCGCCTGCCGCACTTCCAGAGCTACACGCAGCCCGCGGCCTTCAGACACCCGTTTGCCATCGAGAACCTGATCGGGCGAGAGTACAAGGGCGCGCTCCCGCTCAGCGTCATGCACCACCTGGGCTACCCCGTGCCCGCGCAGCTCAGCAGCATGGTCAACTCCATGTGGCCGCACGTGCTGTCAGAGCCCGTGCCCGCCGCCACAGATTACGGGCCTTTCAGTGTCTCCAAGAGTCTGTACCACAACCCGGGCGCGCCCCCGCTGCCCGCTGTGCCCGTGCCCATCAAAGCCACGCCAGGACTTGGGCCCGTGCACGGCCTCAGCGCGCTCCCACCTGGAGCTCAGCTGTGCGCGCCCCCGGGCGGTCTGGACAAGTCTGACCTGCTGGAGTCCAAAACTACAGCCCTGCACCCGCTTCTGCTGTAGAGCCGAACCAGGACGGGTCCAGGGCGGGACCGCTGACTCCACGGAGCTCAGAGACTGTCCTGGTCCCGGTGCTCCGGCTCCGGACACGCGGACAGAGACTTAAATGAGCGGGGGGGATGTTCATAGACGCTGCGCTCCAAAGTAAACCCTCCGGTCCCGCTCAAACCTGAGACTGATCCGTTCAGATCCGTTCACCGTTTGCACTTTGTCCGCGCGAGCCCCAATCACAGCCGCGCTCCAAAGAGCCGAGGCCTGCTGCACTTTGTGTGTGCGCGCTCAGCCTGTACTATTCTGTGTAGTTAAAATTATTATTAAACATTTAACTCCTCTTTCTGACACGCTTTATTTCACTCTTTATTTATTCCACACTAAGAACACCCCGGAGGCGCGTTACATTTAGTCTGACGCATTTCTCAAATGTTTCTGCAGAGTGTGTTCCGATGCTGGCGCGTAATGACCGCGCATTCAGCGCGCTCAAATGTTTCTCTTTTTACAAAGCAGCAAAAAACGACTGTCTGCTTTTAAAGATGACATGATTATTTTGCAAAGACGAATCAAGACATGCGCGAAATGTGTGAGGCTCAGAAAAACGGAGCGGTTCTGTTTTATTTGAAATAGAAATGTCTTTAAAAGAACAGAAGTGTCGAGAGCCGAAAGTGTGAAAATATTTTACATCCTCTGCATCGCACACGCGCGCCCCTGAGTGCCAAATGTTTTATCCAAATGTTTTTTGGTGAGTTTGATGTCGTCTGTTTTTTTAACAAATATGACTTTGGATTTTGGGTAAAAACATTCTCCGATCTAAAATTGTAAAATGTAAAACACGTTTAAGAGTTTATTTGGGTGCGCATGAGCCGATACATGAATCACATTTAGATGTGTGTGTGTCCCCTCAGCCTGCAGGTGCAGGTTATTTATAAGAATAAAAATAATTCTAAAATAGTAAATATCTGATCTGGAGCAGGTTTAAAGACGTGGCGTGACTCTGCAGCGCGTCTCACTCTTTAACATGTTTGATATTCTAGTTTATTTATTTATTGATAAAATCCACAATTTGGGCCTTTTCTCTTTTTCTTCTTTTTGCTTTTGGAGGAAGAACCTATAATTACTAAACTGTCTGTTCTCTACTTTATTATGACTTCAGTCACATTTAAAAAATAAATACATTTTGTAAGTGTAAAAATTAGTAATTGTTTAATAATGTACTAAATGAAACAAGCAAATGATACAAGAACGTTCATGAAATAAAAGATGTCAAATATATTTATTCACTCTGTGTCCTCCTCAAATGTTAGGAATAATTTGTCCTTTTGAGCTGTTCATCATCCGCCAATATTTATTTATTTATTTATTTTAAGTGTGAGTGAAATTCTAGCTGAAAAAGTTCACATTTATATGGCTTTAATTTGGTTGCAATTAAATCTTATATCCAGTACGTCCTCTCTTTTTTCTTTTTTTTTTTTTTTTGGCGCTCACAGGGACACACACGAGAAACAAAATAAGATGAACATTTTGCATCTATAGTGGTGAAAAATAGGAAAGGGTTTCTATTAAAAAACAAATCATCTAAACGTGACGCTGCTGCACACAGAACAGAGCCCAGAGTCTCTGAGCTGCGGATTTGTCAGATTCTGTTTTGTTCTCTCGATCATGAAGCTCTCGAAGTGACGGAGGACAGAGTCAGAGTGAAGGAGGACAGAGTCAGAGCGAAGGAGGACAGAGTCAGAGTGAAGGAGGACAGAGTCAGAGCGAAGGAGGACAGAGTCAGAGCGAAGGACAGACTCAGAGTGAAGGAGGACAGACTCAGAGTGAAGGAGGACAGACTCAGAGTGAAGGAGGACAGAGTCAGAGCGAAGGAGGACAGAGTCAGAGTGAAGGACAGACTCAGAGTGAAGGAGGACAGAGTCAGAGTGAAGGAGGACAGAGTCAGAGTGAAGGAGGACAGAGTCAGAGCGAAGGAGGACAGACTCAGAGTGAAGGAGGACAGAGTCAGAGCGAAGGAGGACAGAGTCAGAGTGAAGGAGGACAGAGTCAGAGTGAAGGAGGACAGACTCAGAGTGAAGGAGGACAGACTCAGAGTGAAGGAGGACAGAGTCAGAGTGAAGGAGGACAGACTCAGAGTGAAGGAGGACAGACTCAGAGTGAAGGAGGACAGACTCAGAGTGAAGGAGGACAGACTCAGTGTGAAGGAGGACAGACTCAGAGTGAAGGAGGACAGACTCAGAGTGAAGGAGGACAGAGTCAGAGTGAAGGAGGACAGACTCAGAGTGAAGGAGGACAGAGTCAGAGTGAAGAGGGACAGACTCAGAGTGAAGGAGGACAGACTCTGAGTGAAGGAGGACAGACTCAGAGTGAAGGAGGACAGAGTCAGAGTGAAGGAGGACAGACTCAGAGCGAAGGAGGACAGACTCAGAGCGAAGGAGGACAGACTCAGAGTGAAGGAGGACAGACTCAGAGCGAAGGAGGACAGACTCAGAGCGAAGGAGGACAGACTCAGAGCGAAGGAGGACAGACTCAGAGTGAAGGAGGACAGACTCAGAGCGAAGGAGGACAGAGTCAGAGCGAAGGAGGACAGACTCAGAGTGAAGGAGGATAGAGTCAGAGTGAAGGACAGACTCAGAGTGAAGGAGGACAGAGTCAGAGTGAAGGAGGACAGAGTCAGAGTGAAGGAGGACAGACTCAGAGTGAAGGAGGACAGACTCAGAGCGAAGGAGGACAGAGTCAGAGCGAAGGAGGACAGACTCAGAGTGAAGGAGGACAGACTCAGAGTGAAGGAGGACAGAGTCAGAGTGAAGGAGGACAGACTCAGAGTGAAGGAGGACAGAGTCAGAGTGAAGGAGGACAGACCCAGAGTGAAGGAGGACAGACTCAGAGTGAAGGAGGACAGACTCAGAGTGAAGGAGGACAGACTCAGAGTGAAGGAGGACAGAGTCAGAGTGAAGGAGGACAGACTCAGAGTGAAGGAGGACAGACTCAGAGTGAAGGAGGACAGACTCAGAGTGAAGGAGGACAGAGTCAGAGTGAAGGAGGACAGACTCAGAGTGAAGGAGGACAGACTCAGAGTGAAGGAGGACAGAGTCAGAGTGAAGGAGGACAGACTCAGAGTGAAGGAGGACAGAGTCAGAGTGAAGGAGGACAGACCCAGAGTGAAGGAGGACAGAGTCAGAGCGAAGGAGGACAGACTCAGAGTAAAGGAGGACAGACTCAGAGTGAAGGAGGACAGACTCAGAGTGAAGGAGGACAGAGTCAGAGTGAAGGGGGACAGACTCATACAATAAACACACAATTGCAGATTTCTTCATGCATGAGGGGGTAAGAATCGATGATAAACAAGAAATTGCCAATAAATTCAATGAATTCTTTACAGGTATTGGACCTACTCTTGCATCACAAATAAATTCAATAGAAAAGCAGTTTCATGAGTATCTAAGTTCCCCTGTTTCAGAAAACTTTGAATTCAACACAGTATTTGCATCTGATGTTATAAAAATCATTGATCAACTTAAACCCAAAACCAGCTATGGAGTTGACGAAATTAGCACAAAAATGCTCAAGTACATTAAGGACATAACTGCACCAAGCCTAGCTGCAATTATTAACCAAAGTATAAAAACAGGCACTTTCCCAGAAAAGTTAAAAATAGCTAGGGTGGTTCCAATCTTTAAGAATAAGGATGAGCATGAGTTTACTAACTATCGACCTATATCAATACTACCGGCAATCTCGAAAGTGTTCGATAAAATAATATCTAAACAAATGATCTCTCATTTCAACAACAATGGTTTATTTAGCAATGCACAATATGGCTTCCGAGAAGGTCACTCGGCAGAACTAGCTGCTATTGATTTGATAGATAAAGTAACTAGGGAAATGGACAACGGCAAAATTCCTATAAGTATTTTCCTTGACTTATCGAAGGCCTTTGATACTCTAGATCATAGAGTATCATTGCATAAGCTAAAAAACTATGGAATCAGAAATGAGGCACTTAAACTTGTAGAAAATTATTTGTATAACAGAAAACAATATGTTTGTTATAATGGTACTTCATCTAGCATGTTGCCAATAAATACAGGAGTCCCACAAGGTTCCATACTTGGGCCAATCCTCTTCATTATATATATTAATGATCTGCGCAATGCTACTGATCTCTTTGATGTACATATGTATGCCGACGACACGACTCTTTCCACAACTCTGAATGCATGTCATTGTCAAGGACCAGCTAGCCTGACCATAAATAATGAATTTAATAAAATAAGCTCATGGCTCAAAGCAAACAAATTATCATTGAATATCAATAAGTCAAAGTACCTAATCTTTCACCATAGAAATAAACAATTTGAAAACCCCACTTTAATGATTGAAAACATAGTTCTGGAAAGAGTCCAAACATTTAATTTCCTGGGTATCACTATTGATCAACAATTATGCTGGATGCCCCATGTCAACAATATCATCTCAAAATTAACAAGAACGATAGGGGTATTAAATAGACTCAAGCATTACATACCTGTATATGTGAAAGGTATATTATACAACTCTCTGATCTTGCCACATTTAAACTATGGTATCCTAGTCTGGGGATTCAATGGGCATAAATGAGAGAAAATACAAAAAAAGGCAGTCAGGGTAATCCAGTGTGCAAAATATAATGCCCATACCAAGCCGATTTTCAAGGAACTAAACTTGTTGAAAATACAAGATATATTCCACATCGCTAAGCTCAAGTTCTACCATAAGTATATCAATGGTGACCTACCACAAAACCTACTAGCTCTACCCTTCTACACTAGAGATAATGCTAAAAATTATAGCCTAAGGTCTGATAATAAACTGATGTTGAATCATGTACACCATACCTCAGCCAAGAATACATTATTCTATGACATTCCTCATACTATCAATAAGCTTCCTGAAAATATCTCAACGAAATTGTATACTCATAGCCTGCAAGGTTTCAAAAGATACATAAAAACAGATACTCTTTCTAAGTACCAGGTAAATTGTTCAATCTTAAACTGCTATATTTGTAATCAACATTTGTCAAACTGAATTGTACTGCTCATACGACTGATGCAAAAGAAAACCAAATATCAACCCATATTGATTAGATTTATCATATATCTAAGAAATACTGTTTATGCATGTGCTTTACCACCCTCGAGAAGTTATATGTACCGAGGTACTTATGTACCAATATCTATGTACTAGTAACTCTACCGTAGGTGGGCCCCGTGATAGCGACTTCTGAGTCTTAACGGGGCTCTCCTGGACTACTGTCTATGTAATTCTAATACCTCAAAATACCACACACTACAGTCCCTGTGAAACTCGTCCTCTGCATTTGACCCATCCGAACGCTGCCTGGTCAGACCTGGAGCAGTGGGCGAGGCGTCTGGTCTGGACTATGGGACATTTGCGCATGTTTGGGTTAATGAGGAACCCCTCTGACACCGGGAGAACATGCAAATACAAAGTCAAACTCTACAAGCAGCAGTGCTATGATCAAATGATCTGTTTCCAGCACATTCTACGAGCTGAGGCCTGCAGGCTGACGGGGAAATACAGGTGATACTTTTTTAAATCATTCTAATATACTACTACTCTAATATATTCTTTATGCCTTTTATTATTTTATATTAGATTTAGTTTTTTCATGTTGCCTCATATCGCTGAAGCACATGTTTGGTTTCATAAAAGTTAAGCTTAACTTTGCATTACATCTGTTAATGCTGCTGGGTCTCTTCAGGAGCAGCACCACAGGTCTTGGTCAGGTCTTGGTCAGGTCTTGATCAGGTCTTGGTCAGGTCTTGGTCAGGTCTTGGTCAGGTCTTGGTCCGGTCTTGGTCGGGTCTTGGTCAGGTCTTGATCAGGTCTTGATCAGGTCTTGGTCAGGTCTTGGTCAGGTCTTGGTCAGGTCTTGGTCAGGTCTTGATCAGGTCTTGGTCAGGTCTTGGTCAGGTCTTGGTCAGGTCTTGGTCAGGTCTTGGTCAGGTCTTGGTCAGGTCTCAGCTGGAGGATTTGACCTTGTGCTTGTGTTTTGTGAGGTTGTTTCATTGACCACAATAGAACAGCTCACAGGATTCACTCATGTCTGAACATGAGAATGAGGAGGTCACTGCGCCTCTCTGACCCATATGGAACTGTTCTGGTGCACGGCCACCCGCTGTCACCATGGAGATGTTTTGGAATGTTCCAGAGTACGGCAAATTTAACTAATCTACTTCCATGGATGAAGGCACCGAGCCAGGTCACATATCAGATCTGTGGAGAGGTGAGGTAAGCATGCTTCACCAATGTATTTTTTATTATATTATACGTTTAATGCCACACTGTGAAACATTCCAATAACATAGTGCATCTTAAACCTCACATATTAGACATTCTGCAACACACACACACACACACACACACACACACACACACACACACACACACACACACACACACACACACACACACACACACACACACACACACACACTCCTCTATCATAGGCCTACAGAGTCTCATCCATCTTTCCCTTTATTGTTCCTCATCAGACAGAACACAGGAGCCACTTCAGGCAGATCAGGTTCTGCTCTTTGTGGAGGCAGAGGGGCCCTTAATGCGGGGCCCCTGACTGCACCTCACCTGACCCCAAACGGCCCCCGGGGCCAGCAGCCGCACTGGGGTCAGGCAAATATTAGACTCTTTAAAGTGTCAGTCCATTGTACCACTTCTGTGTGTATATTTATTCATTTGATCCGAGTTTAGGCCTGTGTGTGTTTGACTTTAGTGTGATTTCATTTTGAATTTGATTTTAAATTCACTGTACTTGATTTTATTCTGTCTTTGCAGTGGCCCAAAGTTCTTCCTCACTTCCTTTTTGCATTCAGAGCGTCCAAATTACTCACCAACATGAGTTTATAAGTACATTTCACAATTCTCAGAGATCAGAGCGGAGTTTGGCCACTCGGTAATTCTAACAACAACAACAACAACAGCTAGCATGCTAACTGTGCACTTCCTGAATCTCAGACAATTAAATGGTTTATAATAATATATCTGTACCGGGACAAGACGCATGTTGATTAAACGCTTTGACTTAAACAAACTTTACTGGCTGTAGCTCAGTTTGACGAGCGTTTATCCACTGATCTGAAGGCATTTCGATTCCCGCTCTCGACGTAAACATAACCGATCAGGCGGTCGAGTCCACGGACCCACAGGTTGGCGGCGCGATTCCAGCTCTCACAGATGAATGCTGTCGTTGTGTCCTTTGGCAAGACTCTAGTGTCTGAGTACACTGGTGAGTGAACGGGTGAGCAGTTCCTTGTTGTAAAGCTTCCAGTGACTTGAAGATTTACACATCATAATAAAATAAGAGAAAAATAATACAATATAACATCGTAAGAGAAAAAATGTTAATAAATTCTAAATAAGGAGCAAAAATAGCACGAGACTGGTGTCAAATAAGGCATAATTATATGAATGTCGGCGGGTGAAGAGTCTTGCTCAAGAACACAACAATACGCCCGAGTCTGAGAGAATCAAACCACCAACCTGCTGTGGCACTGTAACCCCTGAGTCAATGCTTTCTGGACGGTTATATAAAAGAAAACATGTAATAAACCACCTGAAAAAGTAAATAAAAATACATTTTAAAAAGGAAATGTAAAAAATATATAAAAAAAATAAAAGAAATACAAATAAATATTTAAAAAATATTTTTATAATTGTAAAAAAAATAATAATAATAATTAAGACTTTTAACAGGGCATGAGAATTTGTGTGTTCTGACAGTCATTAATTGATTTTGTCTTCTATTTTTCTATTTTCCATTTCAAAATTTTGAATTGTGATATTAGAGCCCATTTTTCTATTCATAATCTAGATTTAAGTAAATTATATAAATTTGTATGTACAAGTAAAAAGGAAATATAGAACCACAAATACAAATACTATAATATATATATGCAAGAGGTCATAAGGAAACGCTTTGCAAAGATGATAAACATGACAAAAATCCAGTACAAGTTCTATAAATTCTGTAAATTCTTTGCTGTTTTGTCTCTTTAGTTACAACATTTGACATCAGAAGTGTGGGTGCACAGTTTGAGGGGACAGCTGCAGGTCTGGCTCAGTGTTTTGAAATGAGGAATTAGAAAAGTTATAATATCAGATCAAAGCTTTTGTGAAGACATAGAAGTTGAAGCGAGGATTGTTCTGAGCTCTTGAGAAGAATAAAACACAGCTCTGGGTAAGCTGAATGAATTAAGCCATGATCGTTAATGTATTATTAATGGGATACTTTGTTTTTTTTTTAAATAAATCTGTATGTCCCCGTCAGCGGGGTCGTGCATCAACACCGATTTACCTCCCGACAGCGTCCGGTGAGACGAGTTCTTCCCCGGTTTCGGTGCTGACGAAGTGTCCGGCAAGTTGGCTGGAGTCATGAAAATAAAGCGTTTTTCTGCTCAAAACAATATGTGTTCAAAAGAGCGATACAAAACGTGAACCATGAAAAAGTCAGACCTTATAATCGCTTGGAACTATTTTCTCTCCGGTCGTATCACTGCGCTGCCTCCAGGTGAAGCCGCGCACGAATCCAACACTTTTTTCAGTAGTTCAGCAGTGTTTACGCGCTCAGACCGCTGACCACTGCAATGTGATAGAGCTACAGCGATAAGTATATAAGCATGTATAAGCTACCTAAGAATATATATAAAAATGTGATTCTCCAGGCTGGAACAACACAAATCCAGCTTCAGCTTGTCCCACTCTGTCCCTCCTCTTTCTCTCTCTCTGCTGTTCTGACTGCTCTGGTGAATTTGGGCTTCAGTATATTCGGGTTCATAAAGATCTCCCCTTGGCTCTGTGCTAAAGGCCACGTCTTCATCATCGGTGTCGTAGTCATGCCTGTTGTTGTGAACTTTCTGAACAGGAAACACAGTGAAACAGGCGCAGTGATACGACCGGAGAGAAAATAGTACCAAGCGATTATGAGGTCTGACTTTTTCGTGGTTCACGTTTTGTATCGCAAATGTATCACTCTTTTGAACACATATTGTTTGGAGAAAAAAAACGCTTTATTTTCGTGACTCCAGCCAACTTGCCGGACACTTTCGTCAGCACCGAACCCGGGGAAGAACTCGTCTGACCGGACGCTGTCGGGAGGTAAATCGGTGTTGATGCACGACACTGCTGACGGGGACGTACAGATTCATGTCAAAAAACCCAAACCATCTCTTTGAAGCAGTAGTCTAATACCACGCTTTTCAGACTCTCAAAGATGCTAAAGGTGCATTATGTAACTTTTTAGTTGGGGGTCTGCCTGGAATGTTCCACAGTACGGCATTAAACAGATCTACCTTACATATTTATATACTTTTATATTTTTTCGATTTGCTCATGTCGTGTTGCTCTCAGGAAGGACTTCAGAAACATAACAAATATCAGCAAATATAACCACAACAACTGACACCACAAGACCATGATTTTTTAGCTGTAAAAACATTTGTCTCAATACCCTCCACCAGAAAAGTTCCACATTGCAACTTTAAAGGACCTGATCTGCCATTGTGACGTGGCACCATGACACAGAAACAAGCGTCTGGGATAGTGCCAGGCTGTTGTTTCCTTTTAGATTTCAAATTATGAGAGGAAATGTCTTTTTATTGTTTCTTCTTTAGCAGCTTTTACTAAACACTGCATGATTTAAAGAGCTTTATCTGGAGAAGAATAAATGAAAATCAGGTTCAGGCCTGTGGAGTCTAATCAGATGTTCCATGGTCTTAGCCTTTTGTTTCGCTGTAACTCCACTTGTTTGCAGTAATAAGTCTTATATCACTCTGTGCTCCTTTTAATTACTCTCATTAGGAGTGATGAGGGCCAGTGTTACATGTGGATATGAATATGGACCAGGCCGATGCTAATGGAACGCAGCCCGAGTTCAGAATGAGCGCGTTAAGAGGGGGTCAGGGGTCACCGTCAGTCCTGCACGAATCACAGATCACAAATTAAAGAGAATTATCCTCCGTTCAGGTCTGGAGGGACGAGGAAACCCAAACTGAACCTGGGTCTGGCCTACGGCGCATCAGTCTGTGAATAAGGGTCTGAGCTGTGGGCAGACCACCACCTGCTTGGGGGTGTTGTCGCAATACTAAAATTTCAAACTTGATTTTGATACTAAGAAGTAAGTAAATAAGTGTTTATTTCTATAGCGATTTCACAGACATATGTCAGAAAGACGCTTTACAGAGCGTTATTCATTTATTTTTTTGTTTATTTAATAGGGACAGTGCATATTAATGAATATCTACAACATTGCCGTGTATATATGCCAGATTACAGGAACAGTTCTGATTTCCATCTGTAGTCCCTTGGCAGGTGACACTAGAGATTTAAAAGCAAAAACAAAAACATGTGACAATAGTAACAGTTCTACACTACAAGTGTCCACAAGTCTGGTTTTCCTTTAGCCGCTGTTCCAAGTGTGACCTGAAAGTGTCCAGCGTTGGAGTCTCTCTTATTTATAATGAGTCACACTTTGTCTGAATGTAGTGCGTCTGTGTGGGACCCGACAGTTCACCCGGGCCATGGCCCCCGTTCCCATCCCACTGACCGTCTGTGTTTTAATAAAATCCTGTAACGGATGGGGGCAAGTCCATGCAAAACTTTGAATACAAAACATCCATATTTAAAATGAAGAAAATTATAAAAATTTAGCAAGTTGCACTTGTTTAAAATAGTGCAGTGTTGAACTGAGAATGGTTTCTTGTCCAATATTTTTTACAGCTATTTTAAAAAGTGATTCAAGTCTATCACTCCATACCTGGTGGTGGTAAACTACTATTGTAGCCACAGCTGCCCTGGGACAGACTGACAGAAGTGATGCTGCCAATCTGCGCCATCGGGCCTGCACCTGCACCATCATCACTCTCGCACACACCACAGTTTTTTTGTGACTGGAGCCCCACTGTGGCACCTAATTTTTCCAGGGGTCTCCCATCCAGGTACTAACCTGCTTGTCTTCTGAGATCGGACGGGATCAGACTTTGACAAGTCTGTATGGCCAAATAGACTCAATACCGGTTCAACTATGATAACTTAAAACGCTCTTTCTTTAGAGAATAGAATGTGATTTTCCACATTAAATAGTAGTACTTTCTTTTCTCTTCCACTGTGGTCTTATATCTGTGTAATCCCTCAGTGGTCCAGGTAGGTTCCATAGTGCTCCATGGGTTTATACTGGTCTATGTGCCCTTATACTTGTTCTGATACAACTCAAGATCATTCTAAAGACATTCAGGAAAGGTCATTTCTGTACTGTAATTTTTTGTATCAATATTTGAGAAAAGTGGATCTAATTTCAATACTAGTTTTTTCATCGATCTGATTTTCACTATTTTTGATTACCTTGGTAATTTGTTGGATCCACTGGTAAAGGAGGAAGCCATAGAGACTTAACAGACTCAAGGGGATTGTGAGTATCTGCAAACGGTTGGTAAAGCAGGAAGACGACGTTCTCCACCTCCAACCACCCTGAAAGTCGTCGTCTTGTGGGAGTCCTGAGGCAGCTGACTGGCACCTGCAGACCAAGTGTCGGTGCAGAGTCCGTCGGTGCATTTTGGACTCCCCAGGGCTGCCTTTTGTCACTGATTCTGTTTGTTGTTTTAATGGACAGAATTTCTAGGTAAATAGTGTAATAATTCTTGGACCACAGTGTGTGAAGCAGTGAGTGAAACAACAACTATGAAATTAAAAACTATAGTGCACAATGTCTTTGCTTTTAGACGAAGGCTTTTAGCAAACTGTTCCTAAACCTAATCTCGCTTATGAAGTTTGCAAAGCCCCTCCTCCTCCTCTCTTCCTCTCGTGATGAACTGCCCGGGTCACTTTTTATCCTCCTGGAGCCAGTTCTGAGCGCGCAGCATCTTCAGCCTGTCAGCCTTAAATACGAGCGCTCATTAAAGGCATCATCTCATTATCACATTATTACCACACTCTGATTCACTGCAGGTCGCTCGGACTCATCGGTGGAGTGCGCTCGGACGAGGCCAAAACTCCAGACTTTTCACATTAAAGTGAATTAAAATGTGTCCTCAGGTTTTTACGGCTCTCTAAAGTTTGGAAGTCACAAGACAAAGTGGAAGCAGCGTCTGTGCAAAAAGTTGGTTTAGTGAATGTCTGTGTTCACACGCGTAACACAAACCTGAGTGTTATCTGATTTCTGGAGTAATCAGATTGTTGAAATGTCGTGTAAACAGCTGTGAGTAATCGGATTTCTTCGTTCACAAGTTTTGCGTGCAGTCTTAGTCTGAGTGAGGTCGCCTCTCCACAGATCTGTAACTTGGCCTATTGTTGTCACCGGTGTTTGTCCCAGTAAAAAAAAAAGGCAAAATATGGAACATTCCAGGTAAGTGTGGCCGACCCTCTGCCGGAAAAGTTTTACACCCTTTTCTACCAGTGCTGGCTCCATGTTTTTGCTTTTCCACCCAAAGGCTCGTGTTTGTTGCCATAACCACACTCTGTTCTTCTCTATTCTAGCCTATACTTTAGACTTACTTACTTTTAGTAAATCTAGAAATTTTACTTTAATATTTACCTTTTTTGGACTATAAGGCGCACTTAAAATCTTTTAATTTTCTCCTAAATCGACAGTGTGCCGTATGTATTATTGTATTCTGGTTGTGTTTACTGACCTTGAACCGATTTTATGTGGTTCATGGCGCTCAAAAATCTGCCAAAATACGTTTTAGTATGACTTTGTTAAGATACGAAGCTTGATGGATTATGGGAGCATCACGCCGACCGTAGTCAGGAGCCTTGCAGAGTGATACGTATTGTGCTTCAACATAATATTATGGTGTTTCTATAAGGAGCCCAAAATAGCACCGGCTCAGAGACATGTCGACTCACACGCCCAAGTGAAGCAAACTAATTCAGTGCTGCCGTCATTCCGGGTGGATTAACCAAAGAACTCCAACCGCTAGATATCTGTGTCAATAGGTCGTTCAAAGTTAAATTGCAGCTGCATGGACGCGTTGGACGACAGAAGGTGAACTCACATTCACCAAGAGACGGAGGCAACACCGGGCGAGTTACACCACGATCTGCCGATGGATCGTGGATGCCCGGGCTGAGGTGTCAGTGTTGCTTAATGCGCTTTATAATCCGGTGCGCCTTAAGTATAAAAACAGACCCAGTGACTGATATTGCGCCTTATAGTCCAAAAAATACAGTAGTTCCACCGAAACTAGTGCTCATTTGTGATTGAGCTTTGGTGCTGAAGCAGGTTTTAGCTCCGGCTGCAGCAGTTCAGCATTTGGACTGGGAAAGACTAGGGCTAATACAGTGTCCATGAAACTCAAAAGATACAGAATGAGAACTGTTGTGGAGAAAATTACGCACCTCTTGATGATAAAGAATTAATCCATTTGCAAAGTTCGATGAGTTTTTGGACTACAGACAAAGGTTTATTGTCGTTACAGCAGATATGGACAGGGCCTTCTGCAGCAAGTGACTGGAACCACCTTCAACAGACTCTAAAGCTTAGTTTTTACCTCTGTTAACTTTTAAAAGTGTTTACACTGAAGGGTCTTTCTAACACCGTCTTTAACTACCAAACCAAGTGAGTTTTAGTTACAAGACTAAATGCGTTTATAAAAGATAAACTAATCAGTACTTTAATTTAAACAATCATAATCAATATTTTCCTGTGGGGTGGGGACAGTTGTGTCTGCTGAACCTTCACATATGCGAATAACTGGGCTGGACTCAGGCAGAAATCACATTCATTTACACAAGGACAGATTGAGAGAAATGTTTCCACAATATAAATTTCCATCGCAATAACATAAACATAAACATAAACACAACTCTCCTCTGACCATCTCCACCACAGCAGCAGAACCCCGAGCCGCTTCAGCCTCTCCACTCACCTCCTCCTCACCACCACCAGGATAACAGCAGCAGGAGTAGCAATAATAATAACAGTGAAATACAGCAGCAGATTTAAAGTGCCTCTCGTATCATTGTCCTGTTCACTCTCTTTCTCATTAGTGCTAATTGCAGCGTCTCGGGTCTGTCCCATGTGACCTCTGCTCTGACCACGCCCCCTCCTCTTTTATTAGAGCCATAAAACTGTTCTGAGAGGACACGGACCCCCACCCTCTCTCATTTTACACTTTGTATTGTTAGATCCTTCAGAAACTCAGTACTTTTACAATTCTACTGCAGTTCTTCTATGGAACCAAGTGGGGAGTAACAAGTAACAAGTCAGATCTGTGAAGAGGCGGCTTTGCTCACAGTAAGAATACAGGTCTTTAAATGGTATCTTTGAGCAGTAAAACACCTGTAACAAAACAGATGTAATTCCTTTAATGCCACAGTGTGGAACTTTCAGGTAAAGCAATAATAATCTCTGAACCCCAGAAAGGCTCCGTGCACCTTTAAGGAGACGAGTACATTGGTTCAAAATGTAAATGTATTTCTGAATTTTATCATGAAAGTTCAAAGTTGTGAGTGTTTGTGGTGGTCAGAGGGGCTGATGGAGCAGACTGTCAGCCTCACTTCAGTCAGTCTGCCCCAGGGCAGCTGTGGTTACAGAAGAAGAGTGAGGATTTTCTTCATTTATACAGGGAGAGCCCAATGAGAGGACAGTTGTTTAGACAGTTCAAACAAAACAGTAAAACAGACAAACATTAAAAACAGGGGCAGGTCTGACTATAAATAGAATAGAATAGCATAGAATAGAAAGCCATTATTATCATTATACATAGTATAACGAGATGAGAAGCTGCTCCTCCAAAGTACATACAAAATTAAGTGTCTATAACAGTATTATAATTAATTAAATACAACATTTAACAAAAACAAAACACCGGGATATTATTAAAATATTATAAACATTTAAAAATACATATTTTAACGCTTCTTCTTCTAAAAAAAAAAAGCCTATTCTGTAGTTCATTTAAGGAAATACAATTGTGCCCTCTAGTGGTGGCAGCCAATATGACTTTTCACCTGTTTCAGCTTTCTGTCCTCACCTCTCCTGTTCCTGTCTTAGCTTAACCTAATTTGAGGAATTTTCCCCATTATAATATATTGATTTAATATAATATAAGATATAATATTTTGTTTAGTTAATCACTATGGTAACAGCCTTCATTTTCCATCATTCTAAACCCCTGTGACCCCCTGAGAGAGTCTGACCTGGTTTAGATGAGACGAGCTCCAGCTGTGGGTGACCCTCCTGCTAAAGGTGAGGCCCCGGAGGAGTGAGGCCCCCCGTGGAGCCCCCTGTGGTCAGGCTTTGAACTGCAGAGGTCATTGTCTGATAACGGTGCTCAGACGTCATCTCCGTCCACTATAAAGAACAAACCAACCATGTTACTGTAACCTGCACTTTATAAATATACAGTCATTATTTTCTTACAATAGAAGAGTTCATTTGGAAAAACAGATACAAGTATTTAGAAGCCTACAGTGTACTCTTTGAATAGCAAAATTTTCAAGAGCTAAAAGTATTTTTCCACAATCAAAACATTAAATATTTAAATTAAACATAAAGGTGCACTGTGTAACCTTTGGTGATGTTAATGCTTTGTCTGGGATGTTCCACGAGACGGCACCAAACAAAGATATTGTGTATTTATTCAGGTTTTAGGTGTTTTTATTTCTCAAAACGACTGAAAAACATGCATTTTTCCTGAGCGCAGGTCCACTTCTCCACAGATCTGACCTGTAACTTGGCTGCTTGTCTCCATGGAGATAGGTAAATTAAATGCCATACTGTAGAACATTCACAGATGGCGGACCTCTACTAGAAAAGGTACACAGTGCATCTTTAAACTGAATAAATCAAGATGGTAATGAAAAAAAAACGAGGCCTCATTTTGGTAAAATCTTTCAAAATGCAGTCATCTGTTTTTGGAATTCCAAATCTTGACCACATGAATATAGCGTTAAAATACTTAAATATATTTAATTCAGAATATGCAGATTAAAACATGATAAAGACGACTGACAGATTAAATGGAAGTTATTTTATCTCCTGTAGATTTTCTGTCATGTTCATGTTTTGGGGCCAGTGAAGCAGAGAGAAAGATTGTAACTCAGGCGTGGGCAGTGGACCGAGGTCTATATAAAGGCAGAGACACACAAGCCCCTCAGACCTGAAAGAGACCGGACCAGAGACCGGACCAGAGACCGGACCAGAGACCGGACCAGAGACCGGAGACTAGACCAGAGACCAGACCAGAGACCGGACCAGAGACCAGACCAGAGACCAGACCAGAGACCGGACCAGAGACCGGACCAGAGACCGGACCAGAGACCGGACCAGAGACCAGACCAGAGACCGGACCAGAGACCGGACCAGAGACCGGACCAGAGACCGGACCAGAGACCAGCGACTAGACCAGAGACCGGACCAGAGACCAGACCAGAGACTAGACGAGAGACTAGATCAGAGACCAGACACCAGAGACCAGACCAGAGACCGGACCAGAGACCGGACCAGAGACCAGACCAGAGACCAGACCAGAGACCAGACCAGAGACCGGACCAGAGACCAGAGACCGGACCAGAGACCAGACCAGAGACTAGACCAGAGATCAGACCAGAGACCGGACCAGAGACCAGACCAGAGACCGGACCAGAGACCAGAGACTAGACCAGAGACCAGACCAGAGACCGGACCAGAGACCAGACCAGAGACCGGACCAGAGACCAGAGACTAGACCAGAGACCAGACCAGAGACCAGACCACAGACCGGACCAGAGACCAGACCAGAGACCGGACCAGAGACCAGAGACTAGACCAGAGACCGGACCAGAGACCGGACCAGAGACCGGACCAGAGACCGGACCAGAGACCAGAGACTAGACCAGAGACCGGACCAGAGACCAGACCAGAGACCGGACCAGAGACCAGAGACTAGACCAGAGACCAGACCAGAGACCAGACCACAGACCAGACCAGAGACCAGACCAGAGACCGGACCAGAGACCAGAGACTAGACCAGAGACCAGACCAGAGACCGGACCAGAGACCGGACCAGAGACCGGACCAGAGACCAGACCAGAGACCGGACCAGAGACCGGACCAGAGACCGGACCAGAGACCAGAGACTAGACCAGAGACCGGACCAGAGACCAGACCAGAGACTAGACGAGAGACTAGATCAGAGACCAGACCAGAGACCGGACCAGAGACTGGACCAGAGACCGGACCAGAGACCAGACACCAGAGCAAAGACCAGAGACTAGATACAAGATCAGAGACCAGAGAACAGAGACTAGAGACCGGATCAGAGACCAGATCATAGACCAGAGACCTGAGACCAGAGACAGGACTAAAGACCAGAGACCAGAGATCTGAGACTAGAGACCAGAGGCCAGAGGCCAGAATCCAGACCAGACTAAAGACCAGTCCAGTCCAGAGACCAGATCAGAGATCAGAGACCTGAGACCAGAGACAGGACTAAAGACCAGAGACCAGAGATCAGACTGAAGACCAGACCAGAAACCAGACCAGAGACCAGACCAGAGACCAGAGACCAAAACCAGTCCTCAAAGAAGAACAGTGGCCAAAGACAAGACCGAGTTTTCAGGTAGGCTGAGTGAGCTTTTTACTGACATTATAATGAGTATTACTGGAGTGTGATTATGTCATATTTCAAACGAAAGGCAGGAGAGCAATTTTTATAAGAAATATCTAATAAAGGAAGGATAATAAAGGAAAAGATCCCAAAAGTTAAATCTGAATCTGAAAATACTTTAATTTCCAACATTACTGCTAATATGTTTTTTATTGTTTATTGCAAACCTATGGTATTGACATCCTACTGCCTCAGTAGAGGGGAACAGGTTAAAGCAATAGACAAAATTCAGTCAGTAACATTTACACTAAACATTTGTGTATATTATTGAACAGTTACTCACTAGACCCTTTTTGTCTTGAGCATACACTAATTTGGTTTTAGCAAAATAAATATGGAATATAAATATAGTATTTTGTAAATTCTTGCAACTATATTTTATTGTTTTAAGATTCTGTTGTCCAAAATCCTGTGAAGCATTCTGAGGGATGTCAAATTTCCTAGAAAGAACCTTTTTTTTGAGTCAAATACTACTGAATTCTACTGTATTTTAAAATATGAAACCTTTCCAAGTACTTCTGGTTGGGATACACTTGTAGAACTTCGTCATTGTTAGTTGTATTATTATTATTTGTATTTTTCTTCCACTGTTTGATTTCAGGATGTGGGTTCTGGAGAAGTTGAGGGACACTGTGTCTTTGGACTGGAGCTTTTTCTCGCACAAACCCGAGGAGACCGGACCTTCTCGCCACCTCCATCAGAACATCATCACTCCAGAGCAGATCCCAGAGTTCTGTTTACCCCCCAGACTGTGCAAGAGCCCCTCCGTGCCCCTCACACAACCAGACCAGCTCCAACCTCTCCACAGACCCCACAAACCCCACGCGGAGAGAGCCGTACGACCAGAAAGTTTGGGTCTCTACGAACGCCCCAACACCAAACGTAAAGAGTCCCTATTCCACGCCAAACGCCCGGTATACCTGTTTGACCGCAGCCCGGGCACCCCCCCTCCAGGGCCCAGGATCGGGCTCAGAGTGGCGGGGACGAGGGGCAGCGCGGTGGCCCCTCAGTCCGGATCTGTCTCGTCCGTGTGCGAAAGCCCCTCCTCCAGTGACTCGTCCCCCATCACGTCTCCCAGCATGCTCAGGGGCTCGGCCTCATGCCCCGCCCTAACACAGGTGAGAGGGGCGGGGTTTAACCACTGACAGACAAATGATGAGAACAGGTTAAAAGAAAGCTGTTTAGTAGGGATGTAACAATAACCGAAATATGGTGACATCGTATCGTCAAAGGTCTCACAATAATATCGTGGGCCATCACAATATACCGAATCACAAGTCTCTTTGCGAATGTTGCCCCTAACGTGCTTGAGAAGGGTGAGAATGTAAACCCTGAGAAAAGATTACAAGGGACAGATGATTTGTCTTGCACATCATAAGACTGGAGGGTTTATTCTGCTTTAACAATAGTTCTCATGTAGTATTAACATGCTACTAATTTTACATTTAATAATAAAACGTACCTTTATTTCTGTTATTTCTATGTAACCGACCAGCTGTTCGAACCCAAAATGGCGGCCAGCCCGTGACAGAGGCGATCACACTTGCACTGCACTTGTACATGAACTGCCACGTTAACCTGTACATTCTGTGCTAAAGCTTTACAGACTCAAACAAACATGTGACCAACTCCTACTGTCCAACACTGAACCCAAAATACACCCGCGGTACTTCCCCACGGCTGCCAGAACTGCACTAGCCTAGCCCGCGCTAGCCTAGCCCGCGCTAGCCTAGCCCGCGCTAGCCTAGCCCGCGCTAGCCTAGCCCGCGCTAGCCTAGCCCGCGCTAGCCTAGCCCGCGCTAGCCTAGCCCGCGCTAGCCTAGCCCGCGCTAGCCTAGCCTATGCTAGCTATCGCCTCCAACCGTTTTTTACACACAACTTCGCCTCAACCATTGTTCACATTTACACAGATACATATTAAAGGTTTTATCTCAATACATGACTGATTATTTGTGACACAATTGACTCTATAACAACCTGAGAAAAGATTACAAGGGACAAATAACTCGTCTTGCGCATCATAAGACTGCAGGGTTCTCCTTTTACACTTCAAGGTATTGCAGTACAGTTAAATTACTTTTTCCAGACAATCTTTTTTTTTTTTTGTGGGTGTCTGCTTTTTTTAATTACCTTAAATTTACATATGAAATGTATTATTAGATTTTATCTGTTTTTTTTAACCAGTTTTAGCATAGTTAAATCATCACTATGAGCCTTACACTTAAATGAATAGTTATGATGCAGAAATAGCTAAAAAAAACAAAAAAAAAAAAAAAAAACAGAGGGAACTACATAGACCATGACCCTTTGCTCCGTTTCAGTGCAGACTACATGAAGAAATAACTGTTCTAAGCACTTTGAAATCTTCATTCTTTGGATTAAGTCTTGTGAAGGCATTTTTAGAGGAAAAAGTAACAGATTCACACAAAATATTACAATTAATATCATACGGTGAGATGTATATCGTACAGTTAGATTTGGATATGGTTCCATCCCTAATGACAATAAATGTTGTACCAAATGACTGGTCAAAGCGTTTTATAATGTCAGTCTTGTTATTCTGTGGAATATCGTAATACTGTGAGGCTCCCCACCATTTCTTCATGAGCTTTCCCATGATATCGCAATAAATATCATACCGTGAGCTTCATACCGTGACGATATCGTATTGTGAGACTTGGATATCGTCACACCCCTAGTGTTTAGTGGGTAAAAATGTAGTGTACTTAGACAGGATTATAGTTACTTTAAAGAGGAACATGAAAGAATGAATTACTTTATTTTAAACATGCAAAGTATAAAACGAAGTCATGTCACAAATAATACACTGATTGATTGACTGCTTTGCTTTTATTTCGGGTTTGTACCAGGAGAGAAACAATAATCATAACCATACTTCATATACATGGTAAACAACAGAAAAGCACATTTCTCAAAAAGGAGTGGGAAGAAAAACTGACCTCTGTTCATTACATAGTGTCAAAAATGATGTGGTTGCTTATGTACGCTGATCACAAAACTTTACAAATATTTATATATAGCAACTTCACAGAGTATAATGCATTCTTGTGGCTTTAATTCTCTTTTAAACATGCTTTTGTTTGCCTTGGGATCAGTATTTCACATTTTCTCACTTCAAACAATGTATGTATTTAGAAAACATACTGTATAAACACCTCATTTTCCGGTGTGGTGTGTAGGCGTTGGAACTCCCTCTGCTGTCCAGTTTATGGTCTTAAAGGTCCTATATTACACAAAATGGACTCTTGTGAGATTTAAGCCATGTTATAATGCTGTTACCGCCTCAAAACCATACTGTGGCCCCAAGCAAGAAAGATGATCTAATGAAAGTTTTGGCTGAAACGTAATTTAAAAATAAAAAAAAAAGCTTTTCAACATTGGCCATCTGAGTGTGCTATGTATTTTTTTTTTTTTACTTTTAAATTGGTGTTTCTTGCATGTGAAGAACTTTGCTGCGTGTTTTCTGTTTCATTTGACCTCCTCAAAAACAGACCTGGAATTGTGTTTTAGTGTTTAGTGGTAGTTTTCAGGTTCCTTTAGTTAGAGAAAGTAGTTCTAGTTAGAGAAAAATTAATGCAACACTGGACGGAAATAAATCTTATGACATTTGCAGAAGCTTATCAAAACATATGCCACAGCGAATTCATTAATTTTTCACCAAGATCTTGTATTGATGATGGTCGAGTCTGAGCCTCCTCCAGCACATCCCAAAGATTCTCACTGGGGTTAAGGTCTGGACTCTGTGGTGGTCGATCCACGTGTGAAAATGACTTCTTACGCTCCCTGAACCGCTCTTTCACAATCTGAGCCTGATGAATCCTGGCGTTGTCATCTTGGAAATATGGCCGTGCATCAGGGAAGAACAAACCCATTGATGGAATAACCTGGTCCTTCAGTATATTCAGGTTCAACTGACCTCATTCTTTGAGCACACACTGTTGTTGAACCTGGACCTGACCAACTGCAGCAACCTCAGACCTGTTTGCTTAGTTTAATTCAGGTGGTGACTTTTTTTTTTTTGGCTATGCAGTGTATATATGAGTCTCACAGCTGTGATCAGAGCCCGTATCTTCAAATGAACTCGGTATAATAATGAACTATAGAAGTGGTTATACAAAATAGCTGAGCCTGTTTATAGTGATTTAACAAACTCCTCTCACATATTCCCCGTTCAGATCCAGAGGACCTCCCCAGGCCTGTGCCCCCCGGTGCTCTTCCCCCTGGACGTGCTGCGCTGTTGGGACAGACTGCCCACAGAACACGAGCTTCCCCTGGTGGGTCGAGGGAGCGTTCGCCTCTCCATTGAGCGCTACCACACCCATGCCGTCCCCCTGTCCCCCGGCTGCACCGTCCGGCTCCGAGTCGCGTCTGTGGAGGGGGTGTCGGCCCTCAGCTGCGCCCTCCACGTGTGCCTGATGCCCGGGAGGAGGCAGAGGCAGAGGAGCGCCATCATCAGGCAGAGCAGGGTCACGTACAGGTTTAATGAGGACTTCTTCTTCACAGAGCTGGAGGAGGGGGAGTTCAGGGGTCTGGAGCTGAGGGTGAAGGTGGTGGATAAGACTGCAGGGGGCGCTAGACTGAGGAGAGGGGCCCTGGTTGGAGAGATCATTAAACCACTGAGAGAGCTGCTGCCCTTTGACAAACAGAAGTAGAATCACGTGTCGGTGTGATTACATGTAAAGTGTACAATATTATAATGTCATTTGTGTTAGAAATGATGAATGTTTGTCTTAACAGTGGTTCTCAAACTTGTCATACAAAGAACTAGAACTTAGAACTAGAAAAAAATTATATTAATGCCTTCTGCGTGCCACCAGCTCTAAACTACACCTAGCTATATCATATTTAATAAATAATAATCTTCATTTCTTTGTGCTGTATTGTTGCTACAGTAGTTCCAAATGAGAACCATCCCAGAAGAGGACAAAAATGTGGATAAAACTGACTTAAATTGGAAGCTTTAGACCTGAAGAAGAGCTTCAGTTTGACCAGAGGATTGAGAACCACTGACCTATAATATTGTGCTTCTTTATGCTGTTATTAAGAAACTATTTACTTCCACTCTAAATATGTTAAATGTATTTAAAACATTGTATGAAGAGTAAATGTTATATTTATAATACAGCTGTAGACCTACATGATGCGACATTATTCACAACTGTCAGTATGATGTGTGATTCATAAAAATTTTAAATGAAAGGGTGTCATATTAGCTTGGAGCATAATGGTATGGTAAAGATAAAGGGAAGTCAAGATTAAAGATGGGCGACACTAGCTCATTTGGTAAGAGCGTGTGTCCACTGACCCACAGGTTGGCACTGTGATTCCAGGTCCCACGGATGAATCCTGTCGTCGTGCCCTTGGGCAAGACACTTAACTCACCTCGCCCCAGTGTCTGCGTACACTGGTGTGTGAATGTGTGAGTGGTCCATAGACACATTCACACACACGCTCTTACCAAATGAGCTACTGTCGCCCATCTTATGGAGTGGTCCCTTAATGTAAAGTGCGTTGAGTGCCTTGAAGGTGGGAAAGTGCTGTATAAAAATATGACCATTTACCATATTAACTGAAAAAAAAAAAACTCTTCTCCTGTGTCTTGCAGAGCGGTTGCAGCATAGAACTATAATAATAATTAAAAAAAAAGATTTAATTAGTTTTATTAAAGGTTATAGATGATGTTTGATGTTTTGAAATCACTTGTCAACACCATGTACACATAGTAATAATGCAATAGATTTATACAGTGCTTTTCAACACAGCCCACAACCAAAGTGCTTTAATATTGCATCATTCATTCACTCCACACTCAGGGGGTGGTAAGATACTATTATAGCCTCGACTGCCCTGGGATACGCTGACGGAAGCCAGGCTGTCAATCTGCACCACCAACACGCACTCACACACCACATTCATACTAGGTGGATGACGTGTCTTGCCTAAGGACACAACGCCAGACATAGAGCAGAATAATAATATTACTACTACTACTACTACTACTACTACTACTACTACTACTACTAAATAAATAAAAAATAACAAGAGCTCCGCCAGCGGGGCAAAATACGCCCGTACTTTGAATTATTGTATATATATTATTCTAGAATCGGAATTCCACCAATCAGATTGCAGCAACAGAACTTAAAGACACTACAAAGCTTTAATGTGTCAAAGCTCAAAGAAGCAGAGAATGTGGGTTGTTCTCGCTTTCAGCAGCAGAACATTTGAGAAGAGAGTTCAGATCTTTCAAGAAGACAAAGCTTAAACGGGACGTATAAAAATAAAAAAAATAAACAAACGGGTTGCGGCAGCGGGCGGTTACCGTACGTCGTGACGCACCGCCCTCCCTCCTTACCTCCGCACGTCACGTCACGTCAGTCAGACCGTGCTCCTGCAGCGCCGATGTAAACACTGGAGTCGAACATGACACTTCCATGAGGCGACCTACAACATGGTTTTCGAGAGCGTGGTGGTCGACGTCCTCAACAGGTTTCTGGGGGATTACGTGGTGAACCTCGACTCGTCACAGCTGCAGCTCGGCATCTGGGGGGGTAAAGAAAACGCGAAACTACTAACACATGCTAAGCTAACGTGCTAACTGCTCTAAAACGTCTAGCTAAAGAGTAGTCACCCGAGCGGCCCCCTCCCTCAGCTGTCAGTGTCAGTTTGTCCTTAAATCACTCCTGCTCTTCTACGTATTGTCAGGTTTTGACATTATCCACGCATAGTCATTCAGATATCATCGTAGATTGGATGTGTGGCTGTTTCTGTGTGCATATGTTGAGTTAGAGTGTGTTGCTGGCTTGCCCTGTGCTTCCAAGGTTTGGCCACAGATTGTAGGCACAAATAGGTAGGTCTGGGTCACACCCTCTTACACAGCGAGTCTCTGAGATCACAGCAGGCTTCTATTTCAGCTCCTCCGGGAAGAAGACTACCCAGAAATTTGCCTTGAATTGGAGGAGAGGCGTCAAAATGCCATTGTAAACAAGTTGAAACGTGCAAAAGTACTTAAACATGCATTCGGAGCTACGTCCATCCCCTCTGGTTTTGTTTGTTTAGTGATTTTATGCATTATTCTGCAGCTCAAAGTTCTTGTTATTTTACTTGACAAACTCATGACCGATGCTAGTTGTTAACAAAAACAGAAAGCGAAACAAAGTGTAATAAAAACATGCATAGAAAGTACTATAGGGAAAAACTACACAGAATTAGAATGCTCTTGGTGTTGGTTGGTAAAGAATTATCATATTTAGTTTTAGTTAAAAGTGATTTGGACTTTCCTGTGCAGATATTTTAACTTATTCTTGCTGCTCATTGTGATAGGAGTCGAGTCACAAGGCAGAGGGCAAAGACCTGTATGTAGCACAGTGTTTACTGGTCTCATTACTAAACCTGCTCAGGGTAGTAGCACTGGTGATAGTAGTAACCTTTCTTAACCAAATGTATTCTGTTCACAGGCGATGCCATTCTTAAAAATCTTGAAATCAAGGAAAATGCTCTGGTAGGTTCTGATGTTATTAACTTGAACCTAAGGCTAAATCCACATACTTACACATCATAATGAAACTGGAACTAAACATGGAACTAAACATGGAACTAAACCAGGACTAAACCAGGACTAAACCAGGACTAAACCAGGACTAAACCAGGACTAAACCAGAGCTAGAATGGGACCAAACCTAGTCTACATCAAGACTAAACTAGAATCAAATCAGGGCCAAACCAGAGCCATATTAAAATTGTAACTAAACCAGGACTAAACATGAACCAAAACCAGGATTAAACTTGAAGCTAAACCTGCAGTAAACCAGCACTAAACCAGGACTAGAACAGGACTAAACCAGGACTACAACAGGACTAAACCAGGACAAGAACAGGACTAGAACAGGACTAAACCGGGACTAGAACAGTACTAAACCATGTCTACATTCAGACTAAACTAAACTCAGCTCAGGACCAAACCAAACCGCTTGCATATTGACCATATTAATACTTGAAACTAAACCAGGGCTAGAACAGGACTAAACCAGGACCAGAATAGGACTAAACCAGGGCTAGAATGGGACTAAACCAGGACTACAACAGGACTAAACCAAGTCTACATTGAGACTAAACTAGACTCAGATCAGGACCAAACAACTTGCACATTGACCATATTAATACTTGAAACCAAACCAGGGCTAAAACAGGACTAAACCAGGACTAGAACAGGACTAAACCAGGACTAGATCAGGACTAAACCAGGTCTACATTGAGACTAATCTAGACTCAGATTGGGACCAAACCAAACCACTTGAACATTGACCATATTAATACTTGAAACCAAACCAGGGCTAGAACAGGACTAAACCAGGGCTAAAACAGGACTAAACCAGGACCAGAACAGGACTAAATCAGGACAAAAAAAAAGAACTAGAACAGGACTAAACCAGGACTAGAACAGGACTTAACCAAGTCTACACTGAGACTAAACTAGACTCAGATCAGGACCAAACCAAACCGCTTGCACATTGACCATATTAATACTTGAAACTAAACCAGGGCTAAACAAGACTAAACCAGGACTAGAATGGGGCTAATTCAAGTCTACATCAAGACTAAGCTGGAATCAAACCAGGACAGTTTTAGACACAGCCTCAGCCAAAAAATATTGATCCATGACCACAAGGGACATTACTTGGACGGTAACTCAAAATGCAATTCAGGATTACAGCGCAGAGATTGTTTACATTAATAACAAAGAGCTAATTCAGTATTAATAGAACATTAACTAATGCTGTGCTGGTACTTAAAATAACAATGGGACCAAACCCAGAACTAAACTAGGACTTGACCAGGACCACACCAACTCTACTCACTACCTACTCAACACATTTACACACAGTGACACATTTTTAATTTTTTTCAGAGTCAACTTGACATTCCCTTTAAAGTAAAAGCTGGTCACATAGGTAAGAAAGTACATGGAGAAAGGATAATTTTAGCATTCATTTAATTAATAATTTGAAATGTTTTTGTAGGCCGTTTGGAGCTTAAAATTCCCTGGAAGAATCTTTACACACAGTCTGTGGAAGCTACACTTGATGGGGTCTACCTCCTCATAGTCCCCACAGCAAGTAAGTCTTTCTATGTGTCAAATATGCAGCGTAATTACCATATTTTTCGGACTGTAAGTCGCTCCGGAGTATAAGTCGCACCAGCCAAAAATGTGTAATGAAGAAGAAAAAAAACATATATAAGTTGCACCGTTGGTTTGAGGGAAATTTATTTAATAAAATCAGAGACCAAGAACCAACATGTCATCTTGAAAGGCGAGTTATAGTAATAAACTCAGGAGTGAAACCTGAGCCAGGCTCTATGTTATGAAGAGGACTTTTTGGACAGACAAAATAGCAAAAAAAATAAAAAATTCAGGACCATGTAGAACGGGTTCATACGAACATTTTAAGACCAAAATAACGAGGCCACAGCAGCAGTTACAGAGGGAGGAGTGACAAGATCCTAAGCGCATTAGCTCTGTCCATTCATATATTTGGTCTATAAGCTGTCAGTGTGAAAAATGTAATATATAAGTCGCACCTGAGTATAAGTCGTCTACCCAAACCATGAAAAAAGTGAAGAAAAAAAAACGGTAATATAAAATTGTAGATGTTGTGTAATCAGTGGCATTTGTGTCTGTTTGTAATTTAACCCCATTTACTATTTTGAAATTAAACAAAATATTTAGCATTTACTTCTTGAGCATTTATAATCTCATTCAAAGCTGTATAATGGAACTTTTTGGTGGGATGTTATTGTGTTGCCTGAAATGTTAAAATTACATGTCTCCACAAGCAGATGACACGAACAGGCCTAGTTACAGATCTGTGGAGAGGCGAGCCCGCTCACAGTAACAATGCATGCTTTAAGTGTATTGTTTTTGCCATAAAAACACATGATAATGAATAAGTAGATCAGTTTAATGGCGTACTGTTCCAGGCAAAGCAATAAGACTCCACCAGAAAAGTTACATACTGCTTCTTTGTGTGTATATGATGTTGCGTAAATAGCGGTAGCCCGTACGCAAAGTTCATGGAGTGGTTTAAAATGTGTAATGAAGCATGATTTGTGTGTGTTTCCAGGTATAAAATATGACGCGGAGAAGGAGGAAAAGCAGTTCCTGGAGGCTCGACAGAGGGAGCTGCAGAGGATAGAGGAGACCAAACTCAAGGCAGCTGAGCAAGGTACAGAGCCGTGAATCAATCAGTATATGCAATTATTCACAGTCAATGAGTAAATAATAATTGTGAGAAGCAAAAAATGAAACCCAAAAGTAACCTTTAACGTGGGAATAGGCGATACTGGCAAAAATAACTGTGATATTTATAGTTACAGTCTTTTTTTACATTTTTGATCAGCTCTTTTTCTGAATAATTTTAAGTATAGACCGCCGTAAAATACCAAATCCTCTTTAAACGCTGGGTGCAGGTGTACATTTTGATAAACGCCGGGTCTAATGTTCATACTGGAGACAGAAGTCGAGCTGCTGCAACAGGACGCAGGACTGATGCTCGCGTCGTCTCTGCAGAAACTAAACTTAAAACCACACGGCTCATTTGCATAAACGCTCTCAAATGTGGGAAACTCTCCGCTCCGTAGATATTTTGCTGTAACATTTCAAATTAACTCGCCTACGTCTGTACAGAAAGTCGCCTAAATTATAGTTCAAACTGATTAAAAGAATTTGAGTTCCAGATTCTCCCAGTTTTGCTGAGCGAGATTTTTGTGAGAAAGGAACTAATCGCCGGCTCCAAATCGCCGCCTGGTCTCAAATAAACGCCTGGTCTGTTAAGTGACTGAAACAAATAAACTCCCCGGCTCTTATTTGGTATTTTACGGTATATGTAGCATACTATTATATATGCAAAACAACAATTGTGGTAAATATAAAAAGCTTTTTATGTGACTGTTTTCATTACATTCATTTAAGTTGCTCATTCAGAAAGTTTGATTTGATAAAGCTGCTCACAGACTAGAGGAGTGCTGCTTTATTAAACAATATGAAAGCGAGTGAGTGAAGAATATCTTGTTGTTTGACCATTGTTGAGTCAATAAAAAAAAGAAATTAAAAAAACACTGAATAATTATAAAATGGCGATGCTTCTTCTTAGGATATTTGTAGCACTAATAATTGATATTCCATCTTTCTCACTCATGTCAGATCCAGTTTAGCAAATCCTTTGTATTTGTCCAACTACACTAGTGTTAAAGACCCTCACTCGGGCTATTAAATATAATCCAAATGCTTTTTTAACATATTATTTTCCTGCAGATAAAAACATAGACTTTTTCGTTCCCACTTTAAGGCAGATTGTGTAACTTTTCTGGTGGAGGGTTCGTGAAATGCTTTTTTTTCCATAGAGATGTTATTGCTTTGTCTGGAATGTTTCACAGTTTGGCATTAGACCTTTGCATCTGCAGGGAGACCAAACCCGACCACGTTACAGGTCAGATTTGCGGAGAGGCGAGCCCGTTCCCAGTCACAGTGCTTGTTTTTCTTGGTATTTTTGAGCTGTGAAACCACCTGTAATTGAATAAATGTGAGGTAGAGCTGTTTAAGCGCATATTTCTTCCTCCAAAAACCTTCCCTCTGCTCTAAACCACACGCTTTACCTGATTAAAAAGAGCCAAGTCGACCATTACAAACGTCTGGAGCTCGAAATGAATTGAATCGCACGTCCCTGAAGCTCAGTAATAGTTTTTTGTATTGGTCACTACATTATAGCAGCTAAATACAGAAGAAGTAGAGGAGTTATACTGTGGTGGTTGTGGTTTCCTTTGTTATCTGGCTTCACACTGGCTTGTTATGTGGCATGACACTGTGAAAAACAATGTGACCAACTTCCCCAAAGCTCTTCTCGTGACAATGAAATAAGCGAAATTAACCTAAAGTACATTCTACCAAGAGTTTTCAGTTCTTTTCTCTGAAGGCTCATTCATTGGGTTCATTATTATGTGTACGCAGTAGTTTTATCAGGAAAACACAGTGAATAAAAAACACACAATCTTTTCAGACAATCTTTTCTGTCATTTTATTTAAAGGGGATTTTAGTATTCCAGCGTTCCACAATAGTGCGACAGTGGACGGTACTAAAAACATTCAATAAAATGATGCGAATGGACATTTTTATTATGTTTATAAAAGCTAAAAATTCTGAGCTGTGTTTTTTTATTTCTTTTTTTACACCGGTGCCTCCAAGATCCGCTCAGCCACCCACAAGTAGTTTCTTTCTTGTTTTAATATTCTGAAAAATGCTAAAACTAATCTATAAAGGTCCAGTTTTGTCCTATGAATGCCTTTTTTTTAGTATTGATACCTCCATTTCTAGTAGGTTTCTAGTTTTGATAGTTGTTTTAGTGGTTTTTAGCTTCTACGTATCGACTTTTTTTACAATCCTAATACAGAGAGATGTTGTGTCATTCGATAGTTTTTATTTTATGACTTTCTGTTTTCATCTGCTGAGATCCTGTTTCCAGAAGAGGCTGAAACCTACGCAGCTTGTTGCGGTTCTATGCATATTTGAGAAATTTAACAAAGATTTTCTGTGCCGATTCATTAAAAGATTGATTCTTGTGAGATTTTAGCCACGTTGGAACGTTGTTACCTCCACAAAAACACACCTGGAGTTGTGTTTTGTTTCATTCACTCATGTTTGAGAAACTCTTTATTATTAGTCTGTCTACATCCCCAATGCTCACAGCTGTCCACCTTGTTTATTTATTTATTTGGTTTATTTAGCAGGGGCCGTGTACATTAATCAGCATGTCTGTAAGTGTACCAGAATTAGCCAGAGAGAAGCTATGTTTCATCCGTAGTCCCTGGACAGATGGTAAACACGGTCATCCTAAAAACACAATAAGAATTATACAAAAAGTGTAATTGTGCATAACAGTTCAATTAAAACGGAGTGCGAATACAAACAAACACTAACAACGATAACCACAGTGTACACGAGGAGAAATGACACACACACTAGAGCACACAGACAGGAGAGCGCACGTTTTGATGAGTTATTAGCCAGTTCTGAACACATTTTTTGAATAGATTGTGTGAGTTCAGGTGTCTAATGCTGCCAGGGACTGAGTGGTAGAAAAGGGGCTCTGGCTGAGTGCACTTTTCCTCAGGGGAACGATGCAGTCTCCACGAGCTGCCCCTCCAGTGAGTCGCTGTGTGGTGCCATGTCAGGTAGTGGTAGTTTTCACGTTAACAGCAGCTAATAGCTTTAATTAAGTAGAGACGGGCAATTCCAGGGCTGAAATTACGGTTCGGTTTATGGTTTATTTCGAGCAGAGTGCACAAAATCCAAATACAAGAAACAAAAAGAAAGAAGAAGAAGAAAGAGAGAATAAACAAAATAATAATAAAAATTGAAACAAGGACGATCAAATTTGTTTACATGCGCGAAAAGGACTGGGAAGAAGTAAAAAAAAAAATTATTAAATCACACCCCTTCTCCAAAATTAGAAATAGTCCCTTTTCACTTCCTGTTAGTCTTTCCGAATGATTGTATGTATGGAGTTTAAAAACACAGTGGCGCACTTCCTGTATCGCCTCATGACATCACAAGATAGAACAGTGTTTTCAGTTTGAGAGAAAAGCTCGGCCTAAATATTCGGGATTTGTGTTTTAAACATGTGAATGAAACAAGACACAACTTGTAGTATTTTGATGAGGTGATTATGACAAAAAAAATCTGAAAATTGCGTAATATGGGCCCTGTAATTGATTGATTTATTTCGGTCACAAGCAGATTCTGACATTATTCCATAGACACACACATTTAACATATACAGACTGAAAAGATGTAGGCTGAAGCTTGAGCTTATTCTGATTTTACCCTTTATTCCTCATTGCATCGTCTTGGCACCGGTTCATAAATAAAGCAAAACAACAACAAATTAGTAACAGAGCAGCAGAGACTACAGCACAAACTCTCATAGTCTCATAGTTCATGTATCTGCTAAGAGTTAAACATTTAAAAAGTGGAAGAGAGTGGTGCAGAGTTTTAAGTCTTTAATATAAAGATGTTTCAGCGTTTAATATCGCAGCCACTTTGCTCCACCCACTCCTCCTATTGGTCGGCTTCTGTGAGGCTCAGATTGAGTGACGGATCACAGTGAAGTGTAAATAAGCTGTTATCTGTAGCTAGGCACCTCCCGAAGAAAATACATCCTTAGATTTCTCACAAAGTGCATGAATTGGGATTAAATTTGTGCTCATAATTCATCCAGTGACAATATGAAACTGTGGTATTATTTAAACACTCTATAAAACAGCCTCCTACAGGGTCCTCTTCTTGTTTACATGTGTGTTTACATGTGTGTATCGCTCGTATAAATGTGTGTGCGTCTCTTGTGTGACAGAAAACCCGGGTCTGGAGAAACAGGACACGTTTGTGGAGAAACTGGTGACTCAGGTCATCAAGAACCTTCAAGTGCAGATCTCCAACATCCACGTCCGATATGAGGACGATGTGAGTCAAACCAGGAGCTTATGTCTTTACTTTTTCTCTGTTTTACTCTGTTTTAGCGTCTCTCTCTCTCTCTCTCTCTGGCAGTTTAGATAATTGACTTGTTACCTACATGTACAGTAGACAAGAGAAGACTGGTCTGATTCTGACGTCTAATTCTCTGGAGAACTCCACCAGTGTGTGCGTTCAGAGGGCTGATGAAAATTATTTTTAGAATCCAGGCCAACCGATGTCTGATAATAGACATATAGGGACAAATCGGTTATTTTTCTCCAAGTTATTAATTACTAAAAACTCATCTACTGTACACAAAGCAAGTACTCTACCAAGGAAGGCAAGGCAAGTTTATTTGTACAGCACAATTCGTACACAAAGTAATTCCAAGTGCTTTTCAGAACAAGAAATAGATCAAAATCACAATAGAAACATATCAAAACACAAATAATCTTCATCAAATTTTAAAACACAGAGAGAGACATTAAATTAGAGAGAATAAGAGAGAAGAGAAGAGTGCGGAGTGAAAAGTTAAAACCTTTCAGTCATATGCACAGCTAAACAGAACCGTTTTAGCCTGGAAAAGCAAAAGTTAACAAAACAAATATGAGCCTTGTTTCCCTCCAAATGTGTCAGAGAGCTTTAATAGCCATAAAAGGTCCATATTTTGGCCTGATTTCACGTTCTTATTCCTAAAAAATTGGACCGCAAACATATTTAGAGCTCTCTAAATATACTGACAGTCAATGAAAACGTCCAGGTGACATTTTTTAATATAATTTGAAAATAAGGGTTTGGGAAAAGTTTTATTTGGAATGTGTCCATTGAGTAGTGTGCACAGAACTCATTCGTGAGTCTTACACTCCCCAAAAACTTCTCATTGGACTTTAGGGAGTGATCCCTGTGAATCGGGATACCGAGCTGTTTTGGAGTAAAACAAGCATTTGTACACGGCTTAAAGGATGGATTGTGAAGCCTTTATAAAGGTCATGAAAAGGCCTAAATGTTTATTCCATACGTCCAGTATGCCACGGTTAACTGGCGACCAAAGATGGCGAGCCCTCGGCATGGTGCAGGCCGGCCTGAGTTATTCCGAAGTTGGACGTCGATTGAACTGTTCTCATCAAACCATCCGACGTCTTGTTCAACGACATGATGAAACTGGCTCTGTGGCGGACAGACCACGTCCTGGACGTGAGAGAGTGACGACTCCGGATCAGGATCGTTACATCCGGAATCAGCACTTATGGGATCGATTCCGTACAGCTAGTCGCACGTTTGATACGCAGTATGCGTCGGAGACTGACCGCTTGTATTGCTGTTGGTGGGGACACCACTCGCTACTGAAGCTGTAACTTTGTAATGGCAAGGTGGCCATTTTGTTTGGACTGTACATTGTTCTTGCCTACAGCGATTTTTCCAAAAATTTTTCTTTCATCTTCGGATGTGTTGATTTATTGATCTGTACTGTTTCTACATAATTTCATACCTTTGTTATAAAATTATTTTAAAAAATGTCACCTGGACGTCAGTGTATGTAAAGAAGAGACCGTTTGTTCACTTTGACTTTGGTGCATGTGCATTTTATACTGACGTTACATTATGTGGCGCTGTGCCAGTAATGAAGTGAAGTTTGTGTATCTTATGAACTCATTAAGGTCTCTTATCAGTTTAAATGTGAGCGGACTTTGACTTTGACTCTTTTCTCAGGTCACAAACCCAAACTGCCCTCTGTCATTTGGAGTGTCCCTGGAAAACCTCAGTCTCCAGGTAATATAGTTTATCACTACTTTAAATGAAATACTATTATCACTGCTGTGCACAAACCTGAATGGTCCTGTCCTTTTTGGTGTTAATTTTGCTCCTGATAGACTGCGGATCAAAACTGGAGACCTACTCTCCTGGACGAGAAGGCCAAGCTGTTCTTCAAGGTACAGAACATGTCCTTAGACTTAAAGCTTCACATTTATTCTGTTAAAGACCCTGAACCTCACATTTACGTTCATATATTTGCCCCAGTACAGATAGACTGTATAAGCAGCTCCTGAGGTCAAAATAAGTCCTCTGTGTCCTCTTTGTTGTTCGATAATCAGGAACTGCTCGTTATCCTGCTAATTGTTGGCCACAGTGTCACGGCAAATCTCCAAATGTTTAGAAACTCATCGCGGTGAATAATTAGGATGTTCTGTTTTTCACATTTTTAAAGCAGTAAACATCAGGTACAGCGCCTTTAATTCATTTTTAATTTCTGAATCATCTCAAATATGAAATAATGCTCCCATAGAAAAATGTGAAAAGTTACTTGGACATCCACATATATTACTACTTGAAGGACAATATATTCTTGCAAGATATTTGGAAAGTAACCCAGAAACAAACCTGGACTAGACCTGGACTAGACCTGGACTAGACCTGGACTAGACCTGGACTAGACCTGGACTAGACCTAGACTAGACCTGGACTAGACCTAGACTAGACCTGGACTAGACCTGGACTAGACCTGGACTAGACCTGGACTAGACCTAGACTAAACCTAGACTAAACCTAGACTAGACCTGGACTAGACCTGGACTAGACCTGGACTAGACCTGGACTAGACCTGGACTAGACCTGGACTAGACCTAGACTAGACCTAGACTAGACCTGGACTAGACCTGGACTAGACCTGGACTAGACCTGGACTAGACCTGGACTAGACCTAGACTAGACCTAGACTAGACCTGGACTAGACCTGGACTAGACCTGGACTAGACCTGGACTAGAACTGGACTAGACCTAGACTAGACCTAGACTAGACCTAGACTAGACGTGGACTAGACGTGGACTAGACGTGGACTAGACGTGGACTAGACGTGGACTAAACCTAGACTAAACCTGGACTAGACCTGGACTAGACCTGGACTAGACCTAGACTAGACCTAGACTAGACCTGGACTAGACGTGGACTAGACGTGGACTAGACGTGAACTAGACGTGGACTAGACCTGGACTAAACCTAGACTAGACCTGGACTAGACCTGGACTAGCCCTGGACTAGACTTGGACTAGACTTGGACTAGACCTAGACTAGACCTAGACTAGACCTAGACTAGACCTAGACTAGACCTGGACTAGACCTGGACTAGACCTGGACTAGACCTAGACTAGACCTGGACTAGACCTGGACTAGACCTGGACTAGACTTGGACTAGACTTGGACTAGACCTGGACTAGACCTAGACTAGACCTAGACTAGACCTAGACTAGACCTAGACTAGACCTGGACTAGACCTGGACTAGACCTGGACTAGACCTGGACTAAACCTAGACTAGACCTGGACTAGACCTGGACTACTAACATATTAAAAAGTTTGTAACTTTGTAACTCAGTCAGATACAACATGTCCACTCTCAGACACATAAGAAACAGTTTATGATGTTTTTAATGCTTTGATTGTTCCGCACATAACTTATTGTGTTTCCTGTTGGTCTCGAGCAAACAAGACCAAACTCAGACCACTCAGATCTCTGTATAACCAAATCCCTAAAGGTGCAGGACAAAAAAACACTTCTCCATTGCAATATTTTTAGCAAAAACAATATGCTAAGTTTTGATAACCTAATTCAGTTTTCAAATTTACAAACTACCTTCAGTGTTGTCAATAATATCGCTTCAGCTCCATTAAAGAAATTCATTCGACTGTGTTCGGAAAAAACAGCTCATTAGAATAGATAGAATGCCTTTTATTGTCACTATACATATGTACAATTCACACTATACACATGCACAACGAGATTACAAGCATCTCACCCTCCGATACAGACACATACATGGTACATTTACACACAGTACACAATAGAATAAATAAGACACCCAAGACTACACCACTCAGCTGAGCAGGATATTGCACTGCTTTAAATATTGCACTCAGTCAACTGCTGCATGGTATCAATACTGCACTCAATATCTAGGTCCACGTCCCGAAAAGATGTTCGGCCTTTGCACAATCAGCCTTTTCATTCAAAACCATCGCACAGTGGATCCGGCTCCGTCTGAAATCGTCTGCACATTTGCAAACTTTTTCTGGAGACATAAAAACATATTCTCAATAATCACCTGTGCCGACACTGGCCCTAATGCTGTGTTTATTTTAATTGTGCATTTGTATTGCGTTTTCTGAATACTGATCAGTTTAGTTATAGTAATTCTTTATTAAATGTATTTTTATAAATGAGCTAATGGTAATTTGTTGTGATTGTTTTCTTGTTGCGCACACTAACCCGGGGACTGCACTTAGAAAGTAGCTTTAGCTAAATCTGGTCCTAAGCATCTCTTCTCTTTGTGAGATTAATGTTTTTGTACAATGTCCCTTACAAATAAATAACAAACTAAACTAAACCGGCGCTAAACCTGGCTCAAACTAGGGTAAAAGTGAACACACATTACACCACATTTTCATCAACCACAATTTCCTCATCTTGAACCAGCTAGTTTGGTTCTCAGAAGAACCTGCTGAGTCATAGAAGACTATTTTGTAAAGTAATGAGTAAACATATTTAAAGTTAAGAGGAGCCATTGCTAATCTAATCTAATTGTTTTGTTTACACAGTTGGTTAAACTTGATAACCTGTTTGCCTACTGGAACGTCAACTCTGTGCTTTTCTCCAATCACCAGTCAGAGGAGGCCTTGGTGAGACGTTTTCAGGCTAATTTATTTGCATGTCTTTTTGACCGTGTTAATCGTTCAATCATTTCAGTATAATATAATCTAATAATTTCTTTTGGCTTTTGTTGCAGAAATGTCTAAAGAGCAGCATGAAAAGTAACAACAATTATCCAGTCGCTCATGAGTTCAGTAAGTTTTCCAGAAATGATGTTGGTGTAGACTTCGATAGCCGACATGTCGCTATTACGGATGTCATAATGTCTGAAAATCAAATGCAATAAAATAAATCATGAATAGGACAAACTAGGGATGTAACAATAACTGAAATATGGTTAAAGGTCTCACAATAATATCATGGACCATCACAATATATCGAATCCCAAGTCTCTTTGTTTAAATGAACAGTTCTGATGCAGAAAGAGCCAAAAAACAGAGGGAACTACATAGACCATGATCCTTTGCTCCGTTTCAGTGCGGACGACATGAAGAAATAACTGTTCTAAGCACTTTTACATCTTCATTCTTTGGATTAAGTCTTGTGAAGCATTTTTAGAGGAAAAAGTAACAGATTCACAAAAAATATGACAATAAATATGATACGGTGAGATGTTTATGGTGAAAATATCGTACAGAGAGATTTGGATATCGCTCCATTCCTAAAGACAATAAATGTACCAAATGACAGGTCAAAGCGTTTTATAATGTCTTGTTATTATAAAGAATATCGTAATATTATGAACTTTCCCATGATATTGCAATAAATATTGTGCCGTGACGATATCGTATTGTGAGACTTGGATATTGTTACACCCTTAAAACAAACATAAAGTGGCCAAATGGAACAGTTGTATAATCTGGTTTTCTTGTTTGCAGTTTTCCGTCCGATCTCAGCCGATGCCAAACTGAAGATGAACCCCAGGTCTGACGTGGACTTCTCGTCTCCTAAAGTCGACCTCATGGTGAACCTGAGGGAAGTGGCCATTGAACTCAACCGACCACAGGTGAGTGACCTCTGGCTCCAGCTGAAGTCACATATTTTTACTTTACACCTGTTTGATTCTTTGTGTTCTCTGTGACAGTACATCAGCATCCTGGAGCTGCTCGGCTCAGTGGATTTGATGTCCAGAAACCTGCCGTACAGGAAGTACAGGCCGGTCGTCCCAGTCCATCACAACAGCAAAATATGGTAAGAGACTGTGGTGCAATAGAAAGTGCAAATATACAGTATAAAACTAGTATCAGAACGAAATACTCATTTGAGCATGTATCAAAGCTAAAAAGTCACATTAACAATACACAATGTGACTATTCCTGAACTATTTCAGAATGAATGTTTGTGGGTAACTAATGTGTCTTGTCTGTTTTTATGCATGTACCGTAAAATACTAAATAATAACCTGGGCATTTATTTGTTTCAATCACTTAACAGACCAGGCATTTATTTGAGACCAGGCGGCAGTTTGGGACTGGGGATTCAGAATCAGACTCAGAATCAGAACAGCCTTTATTGTCATTGTAACAAAAGATACAACGAAATTGAGTGGCATCTCCCTTTTTGTTTAAAAAAAAAAACACAAAAAATAAATATAAACACAAAATAAATACAAGATTAAAAAAAGATTTAAAGGAGGTAGATATATGACAATTATTGCACATGATTTGGAAAGTGACCAGTGGTGTGAAGTGCAGATTTAGTGAATTGTCAGTGCGAGTTTGAATACTGTAAATTGAGTGCTGTGACAGCTCTTGGATAGAAACTGTCCCTGAATCTGTTAGTCCGTGAGCGGAGTGACCTGTAGCGCCTGCCAGAGGGCAACAGGGCAAGCAGGTGATGGCCGGGGTGAGAAGTGTCCTTGACAAGGATTAATTCCTTCCTCACAAAAATCTTGCTCAGCAAAACTGGGAAAATCTGGTCCTCAAATTAGTTTTAACCAGTGTGACCTACTGGTATGTTCCCTGTAAGCTGTGCGCCTGTGCACGACTCTGTGCCTCAGTGGAGGTGCATCAAGGAGCGCTGTTTTTTCAGCGCTTATAGCTTATGTAAAGTAGTCGTGTGGTTTTAAGTTTGGTTTCTGTAGAGACGGTGTGAGCATCAGTCCTGTTGCAGCACGACTTCTGTCTTCAGCTCGTACATTAGACTCAGCGTTTATTTGGAACCGGCGGCTATTTCTCAAAATATAAACCTGCACCCGGCGTTTAACTGGAACCTGGCTCTTATTTGGTATTTTACGGTATCTTATATTTTCTTGCACTTGTGCTAAAACACTCAAAGCATCTGGCTTGTCTAACGCGATTGTGTCCATAAATAAATAAATGATCTTGAGATTTATCAGAAAAGCATTGAATTCCCTTAAATTTTTCATTTATTTATTAAGACAATGAACAATTACACTGACTGTAGCTACATTTTTAGCTCATTTCCGTCCAGTTGCTTCTTTTTGAGTTAACGGACATAGTTCCATTTAACAGTAAACCCAATAAAATCTAATTATTTGTGTGTAAGGTGGAAGTACATGATAACGAGTGTTCTGGAGGTGGACGTGAAGCCCCGCCTCCACATGTGGTCCTGGACTCGGATCCGTCAGCACCGTCAGATGGTGAAAAAGTACAAAGAGGAGTACAAAACCAAGATCACGTCCAAGAAGCCCAGCGAGGAGCTGCTGCGGCGGCTACAGGTGAGCGACAACTGGGGCCCAGCTGTCTGAGCCGATGCAATTCATCCATTAAAGAAAATTTATTAAGCCTTTTCACATCGTATTGACCTGTGTACATCATTTACACTGATTCACTGTAACAGGCTTTATTGATCTAAAACCCACTAAATAATGGAAACGGGAGCATTGATTTCCTGTTCAAAACTTCAGAGAGAACTCGTCTCTTCATCGTGACGCTTCACACGCAGCAGTTTTTCATTTATTTCAGAAGACGTTTTAGAAACCTACACACTAAGCTTAATTAATCAAATAATAAGGGATGCAGGCGGGGATGGACACGCAGATAATACAGGATTATTCAAACATGTATAAATCACTCAGAAAACTACCTGGAGTAAGATAATGACGAGGAAGCGCTGTTTTGCATAATGTCTCCTCCTTCCCTCGTTGCGTCTTTAGGCAAAACACTTCACCCACACTTGAAAGGCTCTATACGGGTCAATGACGTCTAAGGATTTTCAACAGGCAAATTTTAAAATATAAAAAATATTAGTTTCTATTGAACTTTTTCAAATATTTACAGTGTCATGTGCATAAATCTGTGTTTAACATTTATATGAAGCATTTTGAGTGTAAAATGTCATGTGGTGCGACCGAGAATGACCTTAAAATAGTTTTATTTTCTAAAACATAGTTGGGATATTAATCTACATTCTGAGAAATATGAAGTGTAGAGAAACAAACTGTTGCGTTTCTTTAGATTTTTAATGCATATTGATATTTTCTTTTGCTCCAATATGACAGTCGCCTGTTTGTGTTTAATGAACAAACTACTGCCCTGGAAAATGCATCAAATGAAGAAAAATGCCTAAAGAACCATTCACCCAAGTCGACTTTGTCTGTTATTAAACTCCAGCCATAGAATTCCTGCACCACATGATGCACGGTCGCACCACATGACATTTTAACACTTTAAGGACAAAAAACATGCAGAATAACTCTGATTTCTGAAAAAAATTATTTGGTTCCATGGAGGTCAGAGGTGCTACAGAAATGTGCTTAATTATTATGAAATTTGAATATTTTTAACTGAGGAAATTGCAATTGCATTGACCCATTGACTGTATTTCTCATGCATTGTTATTATAAAGTCCTATATTATGCAAAATAGACTCTTGGCAGCTTTAAGTCATGTTATAATGTTGTCACCTCATCAAAAACATGCCTGAGGTTGTGTTTCGTTTCATTCACACATTCATTCACTGCACCCATTAGTCTCTGTTCCACCTTGTGATGTCATGAAACTGTAGTTTTTTTTTTACCTTTAGTTAGTAATTGTAAGGTTGAATTTATCCAATGAATTTATGCATTACCACGACATCACTAAGCCTAAATATGCAGGATTTTTGTGTTAAACATGTGAATGAAACAAAACACAACTCCAGGTCTGTTTGTGATGAGGAAACAACATTATAACATAGAAAACTGCATAATATGGGCACTTTAATTGTTTTGCTTTACTGTTACTCACTCCAGACTTGCATGATTTGATTAAGCGTTTTCCTTCTAAACTTGGCCCTTTGCAGTAGAGAAAGGCGCATTTCAAGCTTTAAACACCGATCAATGTTTTGTTCCAGGAGCCGGAGAAGACGCTGGATATTTTTAACATCACATTAGCCCGACAGCAGGCCGAGGTGGAGGTAAGCTGCAGTCTCACACCAACATTATAGTATCACGGTGAACAAGACTGAAATGCACTGCAAATTTCCCTGATTTATTATCTACTTACTTGTTCTGAATTGGTTGTATAATCTTAAAAAAAATGTCATATGTATTTCTTCCACGACTCAACTAGTCAGAAAATCTTAAATTTAGGCAATAAATGTTCTGTTTTGAGTATCTGAGTATTTGAGAATCACTACCGAAAGAAACGTTTGCCTGTTTCCTGTCTGGTAGGCGAGTAAAGCGGGCCTGAAGATCTACCGTCCGGGGCTGAAGATGGAGGAGGAGGAATCTCAGGGCTGGTTCGGGTGGATGTGGAACTGGGGCGGACAGAGCGACGACACCGTCAAGGAGACCAAGGGCGGAGGAGGTAAAGAGAAAAGAGACTAAAGCTGAGACGTGATGGAAAAACAACTCCCGAAAAACAAAACCTGCTGGTGTATTTAAACTCGGTCCCATTTAGTTTGGTTTCTCGTCGCCAAAAAAAAAACCGCCCGTTGCACTTGGTCTAATTAAATATGTCAAGATTTTTCGGTTAATCAATAATTAGGAGTGTTCCAAAATATTGAAACACTAAAATTGACGATACAGTATAAATATAATGGGCTGCTTTATGAGACGAGAGGTAAAAGAACCTTTATTTGTCCCACAATGAGGAAATTTCAGATATACCAACATTTATACACCAAAAATACAGATGGTGAAATATCGGTGCAGAGTTATTTTGTGACAGCACCACAATTTTGTCTCTGCAGAAATGTAAAAAAATATACGACGTATAATGATATAATGATTCTTTTGAGTTAGTCTAAAGTTAGAGTTAGTTTATTTATGTTCTAATCTGTTATAATGTATTTTCCTCGTCACAAACAGACCTGGAGTTGTGTTTTGCTTCATTCACACACGTTTAACGCACAAACCCTGCGGATTTATTGTGCTCCACTGCGTTTTTAAACTCATACAGCTTCACTAGAATCATTTGGATAATTTTAGCCCTGGAATTACCCATCTCTACCGAACTAAAGATAAAAAGGAGCTGTTTTAACTTGAAAACTACCGCTACATGACATCACAAGGTGGAGCAGAGCATTTTGAGCTTTGGAAGTGTAGACGGACAATAATAAAGGATTACTCAAACATGTGTGAATGAAAAAAACACAACTCCGGCTATGTTTTAATGATGTAACAACATTAAAACACGACTTAAAGCTCACAGTATTTTATTTTGAGTAATATAGGACCCTATTATTTGACAGGGACAATGTACAGGAGCATTAATAAAAATAAAAAATGAAAAGATGCTTTGTACCAGACTCTAGCCGTTGGAGCTAATTTCCATCTGCAGTATTATTTAGCTATCCCTGTTATTTCTTTGCTTTAGGTTTTGATGAGCTGCTGACCCCCGCGGAAAAGGCCAAACTCTACACGGCGATCGGCTACAGTGACACGGCGGCAAACCCGAACCTGCCCAAAGACGTGAGTCCACTGCACCTGTGACCGGAGGCCGCACTTCCTCCGAGTCACTGCCCCGTGTTACGTAAGACCACATCCTGCCCCGCTCACGCATGCGACCGTTCTGTGTGCAGTTCGAGGACATGAAGGTGAACTTCCACATGGAGAAACTGTCCGTGGCCATCAAAGACGCCAAAGACCGGAACGAGATCATCCGCCTGACTGTGGGAGAGCTGAAGTCCATGCTCACGCAGAGGCCGGGCGCACAGGCTCTCAAGTGAGTCACAAAGAGCTTTTACTTTTGTTTTATTATTTGTATTTGGAGCTGGAAGGTAAAACTCCTTTATATAACAAATGTGTAAGGGCCAATGACATGACGTCTTTTCTGTCCCATTGCAATTTCCTCAGTTAAAAATGTTCAGATTTCATAATAATTCAGCACATTTCTGTAGCACCTCTGACCTCCATGGAACCAAATAATTTTTTCAGAAATCCTGAGTTCTTCTGCATGTTTTTTGTACTTAAAGTGTTAAAATGTCATGTGGTGCGACTAATAACAGCAGGAATTCTGTGGCTGGAGCTTGAATAACAGACAAAGTCGACTTGGGTGAATGGATCTTTAGGCATTTTTCTTCATTTGATGCATTTTCCAGGGCAGTAGTTTGTTCATTAAACACAAGCAGGCGACTGTCATATTGGAGCAAAAGAAAATATCAATCTGCATTAAAAATCTAAAGAAATGCAACAGTTTGTTTCTATACACTTCATATTTCTCAGAACTTAGATCAATAGCCCAACCATGTTTTAGAAAATAAAACAATTTTAAGGTTATTTTCGGTCGCACCACATGACATTTTACACTCAAAATGCTTCATATAAATGTTAAACATAGATTTATGCTCCTGACACTGGAAATATTTGAAAAAGTTCAATAGAAACTAATATTTTTTATATTTAAAAATTTGCCTGTTGAAAATCCTTAGACGTCATTGACCCTTAAACAGTAATGATTGGTCTGCTCTGTCAGCATGTTCAAAATGTTTTTTGCTGCCTCATTAAAATTAGCTCGATAGAACATTTATTGGTCCTTTGAGGCTGACGTCATAAACATTCTCTGGGGGGGTGAAGCTAACTAGAGGCACAGCCCCGTCTGACGATCTGTTTCTCAAGTTGGACTTAAATCGGGGCTTTACTTGAGCACAGTCTGACCATAAATAACTTGCTTAGTCTGAACTAGAACAGATGAACTGATTTGCTTCGTTAAACAAGTCCCTCTGAAATAAATTTACAGTCACAGTTTTTCAGATAATCACTCTCCCCCTTTATGTTGAAAAGCACACAAACTATGAATGCTCGTATTACGTTTTCAGACAATCTAAAATCTTATTAGGCTGCATTTTTACCACGGTAACAGCTGAAAATATCCCCCCAGCGTCATGTCACCGCAAAGTATCAATGAGAGACGACCGTTCTCTCTTCTGTTAGCGATAAACACTGGTTACTGAGAAATTCCGTGTCTTTTACTCTGTTCGCAGACTGACCGCTCGGCTGACTCTGTTCGAGGTCACGGGTCTGGCCAATCAGCACCCGGCTCCCACGCTGCTGTCGTCGAGGAAGGCGGCGACGGGGACGGGGACTCCTCTGCTCGACATCCTGTTTGAGACCAACCCTCTGGACGAGAGCGCCAACCAGAGGCTCCACGTCACATCACAGCCTCTGGAGATCATCTACGACGCTGTGAGTCAGACTGCGGTGCTCACATGTGTTTAAACAAGACACGTGTGTTTGGAACCTCTTTAATTAGCCTTAATAAAGACTTTCTTTATAATGAGCAAATAGTTTAATAAGAATGAGTTGGTCTCAGTCACTACTTAATAATTGATTGATATATTTTTTAAAACTCAAACATGCAACTCAAAACACAACTAAGGACGGGCTAATTGTGAGGGAACACTGTTAGAACTTGGCTGAAAGTACATTTGAATGACCTGTCTTACAGAAAAGATCGTTTGGTTGATGCACTAAACATGTCCAGACCTTATAAACCTAAACTGTCTCTCTCCTGCAGACCACAGTGAACGGGATGGCCGCGTTCTTCAGACCTCCAGACGACCTGGAGCTGGACGAACTCACCAACGCGACTCTGATGAAGCTGGAGCAGTTCAGGGACCGAACAGCCACCGGTCAGTGCAGTTTTCTGTTACACATCTGTGAAATATCAGCCCAGATCCTGTATAATATTGTGATCTAAAGCCCTGCATTTGGTTGACAATGTAAAGTATTAACCTCAGCTGAAAACTGTGTGATATTATTAATCCTTATTTTGGTACAGAGAGGAATATAATCTGTACAATTTCAGTACAAGATTGACACAAAGTAAAGATTACTGCCCAATCCCAGTGTCAATTATACTGTGACATGAACTACAGTATTTACAGTACAGTATTTACAGTACAGTATTTACAGTACAGTATTTACAGTACAGTATTTAAACTGAAAATGACAGGATCCCCACAACATTCTGAGAAGGTCATTTGCTTTGTGTTTATTTTCTTGGTCAGATGAGATCAGAATCTCACATTCCATCCGCACAGTTTTAACCCCAGACACACATGCAGTTAGAAGTGACAATATATTGTACACGAGTCTGGATTAATTGTTCTAAAGTTGTTTTTTTATGTTTACTACTAGAAAGTAGGGCTGGGCGGTAAACCGTTTGAACCGGTATACCGGTAATTTTTATTTTTATGATATGAATTTTTTATTTACCGCCATACCGTGTGTGCGCGCATATGTCGGCAACACAGAGCGGCGGAACGTCGCACAGCGGTAGATTGAGCGGGGGCTGTTTTTCAGTGTTACACCAAACAAGCCAACTCTGCAGGAGAGCGTGGTAGTGGCAGAGACTAGGGTGGTAAGGATAGCGAGTTGAGCGGTGAGCATGGACGAAGAAAATGACACAGACACAGACACAGAACTCATTCCGAAAAAGGGAGCCGTGTCTGTTGTTTGGAAATATCTGACGCGGATCAAACACGCATCATCTGTAAGTGTTGTCGAGCTAATGTTTTAGCTGCAGGAGGCAACACAAGCAACTTGCTTCACCACCTCCGCCACAATCATATCCTGGAATACGAAGATTGCATGAAAGTAAAATCTGCATCTTCTCCCCAATCTCTGCGTAACGTTGGCACTGCAGCACAAAACACTACACAGACGTCCCTGGTAGGCGCGTTTGCTAAAGGGACCGTCTATGACAAGAAAAGCAAACGTTGGAATGATATTATCAACTCTATCACACTCCACTTAGCCAAAAAATACCGTTAAATACCGTGATACCGTGATAATTTAAAAAAATACCGTGATAACAATTTTTGGTCATACCGCCCAGCTCTACTAGAAAGTAACCAATGATCTGAAAAGATTTTAAACAAAATGTTTAATTTAGCTTATGACTCTTTAATATAAAGTAACAGCAGGGACTTTCTGGTGGAGTTGCACCACCTGCTCATGCAGATGTTACTGCTTTACTTGTAATGTTTCACAGTATGGCATTAAACTTATTTATTCTACATTTATTCAGCTACTGTTTTTATTGGTTAAAACACTTGGCCTGATGGTGTCACCTGCTGGGGTCTCCATGGCTACAGTTTCTTTAAAGCCACAGGCCGACTGTGGAACTTTCCAAACATGACAATAACATCACAATGAACTGAAGGTTTCAGACTCTCCACCGGAAAAGTTACAGTGACGTTTTTAAGAATCTGCTATCCTGTACAATGATTATTTTTGTCAGTATTCGCTCGCTGTGTTTCCATGACCCGCTGTGATCTGTGCTGCAGGTCTGATGTACGTGATCGAGACCCAGAAAACCCTGGACCTGAAGGTGAACCTCAAGGCCTCGTACGTCATCGTCCCTCAGACCGGTTACTATGACAACACCCAGAACATCCTGCTGCTCGACCTGGGACATTTCAAGGTACGACTCGGTTAAGCCATATACAGAGACCTACATAACATGACATGGTTTAGTACTGGTCAGTCTTGGTCTAGATCTGGTTTAGATCCAGATGTAGTCCCAGTTTTGATAAGGGTCTGACTGTTTCCTATCTACATGAATGAACAACTCCACCTCTTTTGGATTTCAAAATACATATATAAAAAGACCCAGTAAGTACAGAGACAAAGACATTTGGTCATTTTAAGGCTCTTAACCCTTTAGCCCTATTATTTCCATGCATCAAAATCCCGTCTGGATTTTTTTGTTCCTTTCACTTAAAAAATGTCAGTAAATGTCCCAGGGGTAAGTGCTTTTGCCCCATTTTACCAGGAAGGATCTGGCAGTTGTTCAACATTATTGTATGTGTATTAATGTGTAATAACAGTTGAAACAGAAGAAAAACACAAAATCACAAAAACATACACACAAAAAAAGAAAAAGCACAGAAAAAACACCATTCTCTCCAAATCTCCACCACTCTGCACTCGATACTACAGGCTCTGTGCCGGGTGCTGCATAAATTTACCGGAATAGCCATGTATGGGTAGAAAGTGCAACTTCTCTACATTCAGGAACTGTTGGGTTTTTTTCAATAGCGCATTTAGTTCTGGAGATACGGTAATGAGAAGTCGCGCATGGAAACTGGGACCGCGGGTACTCCCGTCGGTCTATGAGGGTTAAGAGTGTTTGAGTTGTGAGGATGCACTGACCTTCTCCCTGCTCACTGTAAACTACAGGAACCCAGCCTAGAGTTGTTCCGATACTAAAAAACAGCTCAATATTGTTCTAAAGCTGTTCAGGAAAGCTTCATTTCTGTCCTGTCAGTGGGTCTTTTTTAGAATCGATACCTGCTCAAATCAGTATCTAGTTTTGATGCTAGTTTCAGTATCGATTAGCAGCTGATTTTTTACACTTTAGCATCCTAACCCAGCCCATAGCGATGATGCCCTGACAGAAGTTTATTTCTCTCTCAGATGTCGAGTCAGAGCAGAAAGCACCTGCCGCAGCTGTCCGTCAGCTGCAGTAACATTGAAGACATCATGTCCAGAGCCTACGACAGCTTCGATATCCAGCTCAGCAGCCTGCAGTTCCTCTACAGCAAACCCGGTACGGCTCAGAATACACCGGAACGGACCGGCTAAGGGTTCAGTTTAATTTAGTCTACTGAAAAACGCATTACTCAACCTCCTCACAGCACGAGAAGATGATAGCAATCAGAGTTTTCTTTTTTTTGTCACTTTTATTGAAGGTTTTGCACAATAGTAGAGCAAAAACAAGTAAAGTCGGCAACATTTGCGTTAAAAAGGACTCTGGAATGATACACAGTTGTTCATTATTATGGTGCAGCAACAGCCAAAAACACAGATAACTACATATACTATGATCCTTTGCTCTGTTTCAGTGCAATCTACATGATGAAATAACTTTTTAAGATTAATTATTTGGATTATGACAGAAAAGTAACATTTTCAATTTTGTTAGCGTCCTTAAAATATTGCAATAATCATTGTACCATGAAATTCATATCGTCAGCAACATTTGCATAAAAAATGACTCTGGAATGATACACAATTGTACACATGCATAGATAGCACAGCACAAGCCATCTACAAGACTTCATTACAATATTTAGACTGTTTACCCCATCTTGCATCATAAACCTCAAGCAATCAGAGTTTATTGTAGACTTTTTGTGGTCTCTTGCTTGGGCAATATTTTTTTCCTATTGAGATTTACGTACAATTGTCCTGCTTACAAAACACACTATTATTTGGATTATTTGTCTGATCAACACATGGGCATACATATTCTGAATAAGTGTGATTAAAGATCTAGTTCATTTCATTCATTTGTATTTGTTTGTGTCAGATGGAGATTGGAAAATGGCGCGTAAACAGAGGGAGTCTGCTCTGCACATCCTGGAGCCGGTGGATCTGAAGGTGGTGTTTAGTCGTGCCATGGTCGTCAAAGACTCCCGCATGGCCAAGTGAGTCCGCGCTCGGTGTCCTGCATCGGCTCTGGGCTTTGCTTTTATACTGAAAAGGTTCAGTATAAAAACACAAACTCTAAACCAACCCCCGTTCTCCTCTGCAGGTATAAGCTTTCTGGAGAGCTCCCGCGTCTGTCTCTGCGTATTTCTGATAACAAACTGCGCAGTGTCCTGGAGCTGGTGGACAGTATTCCTCTGCCTGAGAGCCGGCCCCCCGCTCGCTCCAACCCTCACCAGGGCTCCACCAAGGTACAGACACAGACGGACCAGGGACACCAAGGTACAGAACCAAACAGACCAGGAACACCAAGGTACAGAAACAAACAGACCAGGAACACCAAGGTACAGACACAAACAGACCAGGAACACCAAGGTACAGATACAGACAGACCAGGAACACCAAGGTACAGAAACAAACAGACCAGGAACACCAAGGTACAGACACAGACAGACCAGGAACACCAAGGTACAGAACCAAACAGACCAGGAGCACCAAGGTACAGACACAAACAGACCAGGAACACCAAGGTACAGACACAAACAGACCAGGAACACCAAGGTACAGACACAAACAGACCAGGAACACCAAGGTACAGACTCAAACAGAGCAGGAACACCAAGGTACAGACACAAACAGAGCAGGAACACCAAGGTACAGACACAAACAGACCAGGAACACCAAGGTACAGACACAGACAGACCAGGAACACCAAGGTACAGACACAAACAGACCAGGAACACCAAGGTACAGACACAAACAGACCAGGAACACCAAGGTACAGACACAAACAGACCCGGAACACCAAGGTACAGACACAAACAGAGCAGGAACACCAAGGTACAGACACAAACGGACCAGGAACACCAAGGTACAGACACAGACAGACCAGGAACACCAAGGTACAGACACAAACAGACCAGGAACACCAAGGTACAGACACAAACAGACCAGGAACACCAAGATACAGACACAAACAGACCAGGAACACCAAGGTACAGACACAAACAGACCAGGAACACCAAGGTACAGACACAAACAGACCAGGAACACCAAGATACAGACACAAACAGACCAGAAGCACCAAGGTACAGACACAAACAGACCAGGAACACCAAGGTACAGACACAGACAGACCAGGAACACCAAGGTACAGACACAGACAGACCAGGAACACCAAGGTACAGACACAAACAGACCAGGAACACCAAGGTACAGACACAAACAGACCAGGAACACCAAGGTACAGATACAGACAGACCAGGAACACCAAGGTACAGATACAGACAGACCAGGAACACCAAGGTACAGACACAAACAGACCAGGAACACCAAGGTACAGACACAGACAGACCAGGAACACCAAGGTACAGACACAGACAGACCAGGAACACCAAGGTACAGACACAGACAGACCAGGAACACCAAGGTACAGACACAGACAGACCAGGAACACCAAGGTACAGACACAGACAGACCAGGAACACCAAGGTACAGACACAAACAGACCAGGAACACCAAGGTACAGACACAAACAGACCAGGAACACCAAGGTACAGATACAGACAGACCAGGAACACCAAGGTACAGATACAGACAGACCAGGAACACCAAGGTACAGACACAAACAGACCAGGAACACCAAGGTACAGACACAGACAGACCAGGAACACCAAGGTACAGACACAGACAGACCAGGAACACCAAGGTACAGACACAGACAGACCAGGAACACCAAGGTACAGACACAGACAGACCAGGAACACCAAGGTACAGACACAGACAGACCAGGAACACCAAGGTACAGACACAGACAGACCAGGAACACCAAGGTACAGACACAAACAGACCAGGAACACCAAGGTACAGACACAAACAGACCAGGAACACCAAGGCACAGACACATACAGACCAGGAACACCAAGGTACAGACACAGACAGACCAGGAACACCAAGGTACAGACACAAACAGACCAGGAACACCAAGGTACAGAACCAAACAGACCAGGAACACCAAGATACAGACACAGACAGACCAGGAACACCAAGGTACAGACACAAACAGACCAGGAACACCAAGGTACAGACACAAACAGACCAGGAACACCAAGGTACAGACACAAACAGACCAGGAACACCAAGGCACAGACACATACAGACCAGGAACCCCAAGGTACAGACACAGACAGACCAGGAACACCAAGGTACAGACACAAACAGACCAGGAACACCAAGGTACAGACACAAACAGACCAGGAACACCAAGATACAGACACAAACAGACCAGGAACACCAAGATACAGACACAGACAGACCAGGAACACCAAGGTACAGACACAAACAGACCAGGAACACCAAGGTACAGACACAAACAGACCAGGAACACCAAGGCGCTGGGGCTGGAGTCAACTAAAGAAATTCTTGGTCTAAAGACATTTCCTGCATGGTAAAACACATACATCAGTGTAATAGTAATGACAAGTAGGGATGTAACAATAACCCAGATGTTATAATATCAGTTGTTATATCTAACTGTATAAAAAGTCTTACAGTAATATCGAGGGCATCACAGTCTGTCGTATTACAAGTGTCTTTGCTTAAGTTCATTGTTATATACCATGATCCTTTGCTCTGTTTCAGTGCAATCTACAGGATGAAATAACTGTTTTTAAGCTTAATTACTTTGAATTATGACGGAAAAGTAACATATTGTCAGTTTTGTTAGCGTCCTTAAAATATTGCAATTATTATTGTACCATGAAATGCATCCATCCATCTTCTTCCGCTTTATCCGGCTGGGTCGCGGGGGCAGCTGTTTGCCGCCCAGTCCTCTTGAAATGCATATTGTGAGAGAGATTTGGATATCATTACATCCCAACTTATAAGACCACATCCACAAAAACAACTATTTATGAAGAAAAAAGTACCAAGACTGAGACTGTCACTGCTGTCACATCAGAACTGCAAACTATTACAATAGATAACAGACAATTCTCTGTAAAACTCCGTTTGTAAATGTTACTGTATCAAATAGTATTATATTAAAATTCTGAAAATAAAATAAAAAAACTTTGAATCTTGCAGGAATAACATTTTTGGTTACATTATGAGTGAAATCAGAAGCGTTCTGTTTGTATGGATCCTCCTCGCTGTTGGTAGGATTTGTATTTGCTGCAGAACATTTTGAGTTAAGAACATGTTTGTGAATGCCAAAGATTCTTCTCTTCATAAAGTCATAATATTCCAGCCTCTGCACCGATGTCTGTTTCTCACACGGACGTCTCCTCTGTCTTTAGCCCAGGAGCTTCACTCCTCAGCTCACACAGAGACGCCCCCTGAGCCTGGCAGACCAGCGCTCCTCCTTCATCTTTGAGTCCTGTGAGACCATCACCAGCCTCACATCACTGGGTAAAGACGTTTTACTGTCACAATATCATACTTATCTGAACTATTTCAATTTTATATTTATCCAAAGTTCTCCAGCCCTAAGTGTAAAGTCCCCTTTGTGTTTGTGTGTTGCAGGTTCAGAGGAGGACCTGTTCTACGACGCTCCCACTTCTCCTCTGGACGATAAAGTCTTTTTCCCTGCCGACCCCAGACCTCTGAGCACAATCAGGAAGAAATCAAGCCTGCAGGACGACGCCAAGAAGAACATGACCGACCTCGTGCTCAACTTCGAAATAGACAAGGTACTCGCGCTGATGCCAAAGTTTTTATATCAGACGTGGCACAAAGTTTGGCAGTGTATTCTATAAGCAGACATGAGTGCTTCATCTATATTACTCCAGTATTTTGTGAAACTCCTGCTCAAGAAGGTATATACATCCATGAGAAATCTGCTAAAATGTGACCAAATGTGAGGTTAAAGTATCACATGAATGGAATTTAAAATTAACAACTACAAAAGAAGCCAAAAATATAACTTTATTTTCTTGTTTTTGTTTCGTTTCATTCAGACCAATATTCTAACTGTTTCATATTTTTGGGGTGAATATGTGACCAAACCAAGTTTCGTGCTCTGTATTTTAACTCACAAGTCTTTTTAAAACCTCTCATCAGATGAACTGAGGATAAAGTTTGAATGTCACATGGACCCAGAGCAAAATACTGGAGCTAAATATCAATGATTTTTACCTTTATTTAACCAGAAGATCTCATTGAGAGTCAGAATCTCTTTCAAGAGAGACCTGACCCAGGTAACAGCCAACACAATCAATACAAAACAGTCAAATCACAAAGTATCACACTATAAAACCATTTGCATCTCTCAAGAAAAATATACACAGGTCTTGGTCACCAAACTTTAAGAAAAATCTTAAACTCATCAAGTGACAGCTTAGATTCCAGTGTGAGATCTTTCTTTTGTAAAAATACAGCTCTGGAAAAAAATAAGAGGCCACTGCAAAATGATCAGTTTCTCTGATTTTTACTACAGTACTTCTAGGTTTGAGTAAAATGAGTGAAAAATGAGTTAAAAAAACAAAACAAACTATAACTAACTAAATGCCATAAACTACTCACAACATTTCCCCCAAATTCCAAATAAAAATATTGTCATTTAGAGCATTTATTTGCAGAAAATGACAAATGGTCAAAATAACAAAAAAGATGCAATTTTTTCAGACCTCAAATAATAGGAAGAAAACAAGATCAGATTCATTTTAATTCATTCGTTGTATAACTTAGGAAGAGTTCAGAGATCAGTATTTGGTGGAATAACCCTGATTTTTAATGACGGCTTTCATGCAGTGTTTTTCTCCTTTTCCTCCTTAAATCAGACTTGGTTCAGGTGATCTCCTCATCAGTGCCTCATGAAGCAGAATGAGGTGTGTTTGTGTTGAATTCAACAGACGCTGGAATAAAACGGCCGTCACACATGTAGAGAGGCTGATTTCAGGAAAAACAGCTGCAGTGGTCTCTTATTTTCTTTCCAGAGCTGTACATTCTCTTTGTTCTGATGCACCAGAGCCAATATTGGCACATTCTGAGTCATATTTCTGTGTGTTTGTGTCCAGTTCTCGGTGGAGCTGTGCCGCCTCTCGGAGGCCGTGGAGATCACTGTTCTGCTGCTGGAGATCGAGGGTCTGGGCACAGAACTGAAGCTCAGAACCTTTGACATGACGTCCAACACCTACCTGAAGGAGATCTGCCTCAAGTGCCCCGAGTACATGGGTCAGTGTCAGGAGGTTAAAGAATCGAAATATTAATTACATTTTTGAATATATTAAAGAGAAAAAGAACAAAAAACAGAACAGTGAGGTGCAACAGTAACTAATTAAAAGAAACTCCAAATGCTCCTCATGTTTCTCCACATTTCTAACACCTGGATTAGTCACTGCCAAAAGTTTAGAAGCCCCACGAATCAGTTAGTTGTACTTTAAGGTTCGCAGTTGATTTTTTACTTTACTAACCACTATCTGTAGGAAAATAGGTCAAATTTTTTCCCCAAATAACATTGTACGGCTACAGAAGTTGGTTCCTGTGGGGGGCCATACTGTCTACACGGTTCTGAATGCAAGATTTGTGACTTTTTTTGTACATAGTAGTGGCATATTTTAAACAGTCTCTGCAGATTTGGACTAAAAAGCAGGTCTGAATGCCGCAGTGTAAATGATAAGCTGACTCACTCTCTCACTCTGTTTCTTGCAACTGCAGAAAATATGTTTGTTGATGTAATTAAATCAACAAAGAATGGACTGTATAAATGAGAAAGAGAAAATACTCTTACACTCTGGTTAAGAAAAAGTTAACCTATAAAAATACAAAAATAGGACTAGCCACAGAGGCCAATCTAGCTCTGTGTGCAAGTTATGTTGAAGGAACTGTGTTTAAAAATGTTTTCCTGTAGATTCTGAGGCCAAAGAGGTTCAGCTCATCACCACACGAGACAACTGCGAAGAGGACCTGCTCACGCTGGAGTACGTCAAGGTCTGAGCCACAGGAAACAGGATTTTTACATTTACACAGTACATGTTTGACTTGTGTAATTGTTTATTTTTTTTGCTTGTTTGTTTGTTTTTAGGCGGATAAAAACGGTCCTGAGTTCAAGTCTCTGCACAGCAACACGGAGCAGCTCATCAAGGTGAGCAGCCGTGACAGCGATTGATGAGAAACTGGGGGTTTGAATGGTCACAAATGGCAAATCATAAGGGCTGAAATTTCAACTTTGTTCTAAAATGCATGTGGTTCCTGTATTGTTGCATTTCAGTCTTCGCCCAAATGTTAAAACCATATTTCCCCACATCATTAACTCATTGAAAGTTGTATTTCACCTGTTCCCCACACACGGCCTGTGCTCTGTACCTACTCAAAATACACGACACATGTAGGATTCAGCTGCGTGTCATAGCTGTTTTGGCACAGTTTGAAAAAAACAAAAATACTGTTTGCTGCTGTAAATTGTACCTGTCCACAGTAATGGGCCTTTAGCTGTTCAGATGACCTGCATGAAGTCGCCCCCATCAAACTCAAACCTACACAAAAACTGAGTCAATCATTTGTGCTTTGTTTGTGCTCCTGTAGTTTTGGAGAAATTAACGATTCTTTTATCGGTCAAATTGGGGTCGGCCCCACAGGAAGCTTCAAAATGCTCTAAAACATCCAAAATGGAGTCAGTCGTTTGTGCTGCAAAAAGTTTCGTTTGTGCGATTCTGGTTCTTAAGATATTTGCAGTTTTATTTTCGGCCGATGACGTCATCCAGTCCCTCAAAATGTTAAATAGGCTCAAAACAGGTTGAAAATTATAGAAAATGTTTGTGCTTTCTTTGTGCTGTGACAATTTTCATTTGTGTGAGTTTATTTCTAAAATTATTAATAATTATTTCTAAGGTAATTATAGGACGTCATTTCCACCCAGCTGACGGCGACAGACTCTGCAAAACTAGTGGTGAAAACGATCTGAGGCTGTGGAAAAGTCTGTGTTATTATAAAATATGAATCAAAAGCAAATTACTAAAGACTGATATAGACTTTTCCGCAGCCTGAGATAATTTATCTTCACTAGTTTTGCGGAGTTTTGCTAAAGTCGCCGCCGTCAGCTGAGGGGAAATTACGTCCTATGATTACCTTAGAAATAATAATTAATAATTTTAGAAATAAACTCACACAAATGAAAATTGTCACAGCACAAACGAAATACAAACATTTTCTATAATTTTCAACCTGTTTTGAGGCTGTTTCACATTTTGAGGGTCTGGACGACGTCATCGGCCGAAAATAAAACTGCAAATATCTTAAGAACCAGAATCACACAAACGAAACTTTTTGCAGCACAAACGAAGCACAAACCCCTGACTCCATTTTGGGCGTTTTAGAGCATTTTGAAGCTTCCTGTGGGACTCGCTGACCCCATTTTGACCTATAAAAGAATTGTTAATTTTTCCAAAGCTAAAGCAGCACAAACAAAACTTTTTTGCAGCACAAACGAAACACAAACGATTGACATAGTTTTTGTGTAGGTTTGAGTTTGATGGGGCAACTTCATGGAGGTATTCAAATGTTATGTTTATCTTGTCATTTTAGATCTATAGTGGGGTTTAAAATGAACAAAAATAATAAAAAATCTACGTCTGATTATAACTATATAGAAAAAGCATAATAGGTCTTCTATAAATGTAAAAAAAATAAATAAATGACTTCTGTTGTCGTGTTGATCAGGTGACCTTCTCCTCCTTGGACGTCCATCTCCACACTGAGGCTCTTCTGAACACCATGAACTTCCTGGACAATCTTCTGCCCGCAAAGACGTCGAGCCCAAAGGGGACGGGCCCAGAGGAGCTGCCCACCATCCCAGAGGAAGACGAAGGCGACGGGGAGAAGGAGGAAGAGAAGAAGGAGGAGACCGCGCTCGTCAGGAGGCAGAGTACGGAAACCAAAATGACAAATAAGATCTTGAAAACTGCACTAAAATTGGTTGTCAGTAGCGATGGGCGATATCTCGATATTTAAAATATATCGAAATATCTTTTAAACTCGATATGAATTCTAACATATCGATATATCGCTGTAATGCTTACATTTACTTCTGTTCTTCTTTTCTGTGCTGCGCTCGCCCCGGCCTCCTCCGCAGGGCCTGGAGCTGCACACTAAACCAGGACTAGGACTAAACCAGGACTAGGACTAAACCAGGACTAGGACTAAACCAGGACTAGGACTAAACCAGGAGTAAACGCGGCCGCGGAGCCCAGAGCTCGGCCGCAGACTAAACCAGGACTAGGACTAAACCAGGACTAGGACTAAACCAGGACTAGGACTAAACCCGGACTAGGACTAAACCAGGACTAGGACTAAACCAGGAGTAAACGCGGCCGCGGAGCCCAGAGCTCGGCCGCAGACTAAACCAGGACTAGGACTAAACCAGGACTAGGACTAAACCAGGACTAGGACTAAACCAGGACTAAACCAGGACTAAACGCGGCCCTGGAGCCTGGAGCTCAGCCACAGACTAAACCAGGACTAGGACTAAACTAGCATAAATCCCTGTGTGCGCCTCAGTCCTTCTGACAGGATTGTGCACAGTGGAAATACAGTTATTTGTCAAAGTGCTGCATTTAAGACTGAAACAGACAAACTGGTGTTTCTTGCTTAAAATATTAAAATGTAAAAGACACAAACTTGTTTTTTGGCTGTTTGCTGATGGCTACAACAGAGTTAATGCAAAGATGAGATCTAGATGAGTTAAAGAAATATGTATTATTTCTTTTATTTTACAGTTAAATTAGTATTTAAGCAGTCAGGGATTATTTTTTATCTTAAACTTTGCAGAAGCACTTTGTTCCCGTATGGACTGCCCACCTCGTGTTGAGTCGTTTTATTTTTGAATGAAAAGAAGGAAATGTGTATTATTTCTTCTTCCTTTGTGGAACTTTGTGGAATTTGGCATATTTGTTTTTGCAGTAGTTTTGGGGCGGTTATTTTTCCTGTAAAGATATCGACATATATATATATATAGATGTATATCGAGAGGTGCAGGAGCCGTTGTTTTTTATCTGTAGGTTTGCAGTTCCATACGAGCTCCGATATGTTTACCCATTTTTCCCATGTGTGACTTGAGGTCTTGTGAATGTGGTTGGAGAAGGGCGTTGGTGCAGATTGGCAGCCACGTCTTTGTTACTCTGCCTCAGGGTACAGTGGCTTGCCAGAAAGTGAATAAATAATGCAGACTTGGTGTAAAAAAAGCACAACATAAATCCACTGTACTGTGATCAGAATGAAATGTTTTTGAGGAACACTTTTCTTCTTTGTTTGTTTCTGTAGGTGTTAAGAGCTCAAAGTTTGCGGACATCGTGAACCTGCACATCAGAGCTGACCTCCGCTGCCTCAAAATCTTCATCCGAGGACAGAAAGCCAGAATCTCAGAAATCAGCATTGAAGGTAATTTTTGAATTTGATTTTTAAAGCCTTGTCCTTCAGAAAGTTTTCCAAAACCAACACGATAGATTTGACCAGGGAGACGATGTTCTCAAAGTGAATAGTGGCGTTTGCTGCCAGCGTTTTCACGTTTGTTCCTCTTGTGCAGGTCTGGTCTCTGAGGTTCTCATGAGGAAAAAAGAGATGGAGATTCTGGCTCATTTGAAGAACATCGTCATTCTTGACTGTGACAAAGACGCCCTCTACAAAAAGGTACATGTAACATTTCATTGTAAAAACAGCGCGGTGGCTAACGCTCTCTCCTCACAACAAGAACGTCCCACTTTGGAGTTAGCATGTTCTTCCTGTGTCTATGTGGGTTTCATTTGAGTACTACGGTATCCAAAACTTGTAGCCCAATCCTTCAGCAACACATCTGACCTGATCTGGAGTTGGGTTTTTCACGGGTTGAAAAGAATGGGTCAAATGAACAAAACATTGAATTAAAATGTGCAAATTATTTCAATAGTATTTATTGCTTGACTGTTGTGCTTGTAGGCTGTGTCCATTGCTGACAAGGAGGTGTTTGACTTCCGCATGGTGAACTACACCTGTGCCACTGAAGGAGACGCCTACCTGGACATGTCTAAAGTGGACACCTCCGTCACTCTGAATGTGGGATGCATCCAGGTCGTCTTCCTCAACAAGTTCCTCTCCTCCATACTGGTGAGTACAACCTTACATTACCTTATCTAATAAAATATGCAGAAGCAAGTTTTTAAAACAGTAAATGATGCAAAGTTTAAACAAAAACACACCCAGATACAATTCACACGGGTCATAGAGACCAATATGGACGAAAGAGTAGTTGTGGAAATTGGAAAGCAGCTGCTCCCTCTAAACCCAGACAACGCAAATCTTATCTCATTGGCCTTCCCATCGAGCGCCGGCCTCAAGGCTCCAGGATGACCATGGCAGGGAGACGCTCTTGCATTCCTCCCCCACTCGAACTTTGGGACGTTGACTCTGTCTGGGACCTGATCAGGGTCGTCTCATGGCAGCTCGGCTCGGGCGCCAGGCGGAGCGAGTCTCCAGGCCCCGTATCCCACACCTTTGTTGTTGTCTTGTCATCATGTGTACTGTGTTTTGTTGTTATGTGCTTCCTCCTTTTTTTCTCTGTGCAATGGTTCTAGATAGTCAGCGTCCCAGATAGTATCAGATTCAGTTAGAAGTAAAAAAGATAGTCATGTCACAGATAGTAATCTCCAGATTGGAAATCTCCTGCTTGGAAAAGCCTGTTCTTCAGATCTCTGAAGCTAAGCAAAGCCGGGCCTTGTCAGTATTTGGATGGGAGACAGACGGGTGCCAGTGGCAAAAACTACCCCACTCCTGTCAGTCTGCCCCAGGGCAGCTGTGGCTGTAGTGAGAGTTTAACACCACCACGTGTGGAATGAATGAATGAATGCATGAAATCGTGTCTTTGAGCATCTGGAGAAGATCGGTATGAGAAGGTATAAGACAAATGCATCATTACTGATTTCATGTAATATTGATGAGGGTGAACGCCACCAAATAATTTAGAGTGTTGGTGCTCATGGTAGAGCACCAACATATGTGAAACATAATGTAACATATATGATATACATATATATCATATATGTAACATATATGAATGTGAATACGAACAATGTGTAAAGGGGTTTGTGGGAGCAAGTTAGTTATTTAAATACCTACCTCCTCCTTTCACAGTTTGAAAAGCAGGTAACCTAAATTAGGTTAAATATAAAGTGTAAATGAAATCTTATTGGTGACAAACATCTTTTGTGCTTTCAGGCGTTCATTAATAACTTCCAGGAGGCGAAGGCGGCCCTGGCAGAGGTGACGGTGCAGGCCGCAGAAAAGGCAGCGTCTGGGGTGAAGGAGCTGGCTGAGAGGAGCACCCGGATCTCTCTGAGCGTGCACTTTAACGCTCCCGTCATCTTCCTCCCTCAGTCCTCCTCTTCCTCAAACGTCATTGTAGCAGATCTGGGCCGTCTCTCCGTCAAGAACAGCTTCGTCACGCGGCCATTCAAATCCAACGCCAAGATCCCCCCGGTGGTCGATATCATGAAAGTCAAACTGACCGACCTCAAGATGTACAGGTGAGTGGGGCAGGTTCATTTTGACAAGAAATACGAAAATCACTTCTTTTTTTTTATTACACTGGATTTAGTAAAATTCAGTTTTAATCTAGTTGTGGTGTAAATGTAATAATGTAGGCCTAATTATTGTATTTCAGTAAATACATTTTTGTGGTTATAATAAACTTTTGCACCGATGTTGATAAATTGTATAATAATACAGCAAAAAACTGCACTGTGTTTTGTACTGATTTCAGAACCATGTACAAAAACGATAAGTTCCAGGGGGAGACTCAGCTCTTGATGCCCGTGAGTCTAGACCTGGACATTTTCAGAAACCTGTCGTCAAACTGGTACCACAGCATCCCCGACATCGAGATCATCGCACACCTCAAACCCATGAGCGTACGTATCCGTTAAAGCTGCCATCTGTAATCAGAGGGGCCCCATCCCTGTTATATTCTCACTAGGACTTTCAACATTAACGCGTTAATGTATGTGATTAATCACAACAAAAAATATCGCACTAATGTTTTCAGATTAATCTCAGTTTATTCTGAACGCTCCTCTTTGGAAAGTGCGGATGGTCCTGAAAGGCGGCGCAGGTTATTAGGTCAGTGATCAGGTCCATACGTGGATGTGAAGAGGACAGATGAGACTGTGACTCATGCTCAGAGGCAAATTTCTCTGCAAAAAACTGCCCCACGGGACTTTAAATAAAAGTAAGGTAGTTTGCAGATATTGCAGCGATGAACTCTCTTTCCGCAGAAGCACAACAAGTTTAAAATACCAACTTAAAGCAAAACACAGGTTTGATTCAGCGGCAGCAACAACTACTGCACCAACAAGACGAGCACAACAAACACTGTTGTCAAGAAAACTGCCAGTGATAAGTTCACCAACGGCTTTACAAAATGGAGCCACAGCATGTAATAGATGTCAATAATATAACTTTTTGATAATAAATTGCTTTTTTTGAAGAATAGTTAACTGCGATTAATTGTGATTAATCAAAATTCTAAAGTGTGATTAATCTGATTTTAAAAATTAATCGTTTGACAGCACAAATTCTCACATATCAACACTAGATGCTATCCACATTATCCACATTACTGCAGTCAGCTTTGGTCTGACAGAAGGAGACCAGAGAGCACAGGTGAGCCAGGGGGAGGGGACAGGTGAGCCAGGGGGAGGGGACAGGTGAGCCAAGGGGAGGGGACAGGTGAACTTACAGATGCTTTAAGTTTGAACAATTAGAAGAAAATACAAATATGTTTAGACTTAGACCAACTTTATTGATCATTAAGTGAAATGACTTGGAAACCGTTTATGTAAATCTCTGCGTTTTCATGTGAAGAACTGTTGACACGAAGACTTCCACGTTTACCTCGGTGTGTTTCTCCGTGTTTTGCAGCTGATCTTGAGCCAGGATGACCTCACGGTGGTGCTGAGGACTTTGAATGAAAACCTGTCTGAGAAGTCTGAGCTCGGTGCCCACCCACAGCCTCCACCCGCCTCTGACCCCGCTGACCTCTCTGACGTCTCCACCCGCGGGTCCGGCACCTCTCCACCCAGCAGAAGTGAGTAGGAGTGATTTTGATTAATTGTTTTTTATTTCAAATACATTTATACATATATATATAGACTTACACAAACTAAGGGAGGTTGTTTGGACACAGCTCACACATCACAATAAATATAATAACAAACACCAAAAATATAAATAGTTATAAACAAATATATAACTTAAAATAAGAAAGGGAGTAGGTATATGTGAAACTTATGTAAATCCTATCCCCGTTTTCAGCTCTGGCATCATTCAGTGAACTATGATTGGGGTTTTTTTTGGTTTGTTTTATTGCTGAGGCGACAGTGCACATTTTTCACTACTTAGAAACCCACAGATCGGCAGAATATCAAGAGAGAGCTGTGCATGTCATATTTGTTTTTCATGTTGCTTGAATTAAGAATATGTCATCTTGATTTGAGTAGTTTTGACTTGTCAAGAAAAAAAGTACTAAAAATGTGAACACTGCTTCTTTTAGTCTTGTCGTATTTACTCAACTAAAAGTGTTTTCTGTCTTGTGTTTGCAGATAACACAGTGGTGACTTCTGCTGTGGTCGAGTCTCAGACAAACGCCAAATCCAAGACCACTCTGAAGTTAGACTTCAAGTTCGACTCCATGACCCTGGTCCTGTTCACTCCAAACGGAAACGAGGTCATTTTCCACAACTCGGTTCGATGTGTTATAAAAGAGGCTGGATACCTTTACCTGTGGGAGAGATGTTATGAAATCTGGATTATTGTGACATAACGGTGTTACCGTCACCATGTGTGCAGTGAGAGGAATGTAGTGCTCACCAGTGGTATAGTGATTTACTTCAACTTCAACTTTATTATTGTCCCAGAGGGAAATTATTGTGCAGCAGAGTCAGACATACAGTAGACATACAATACAATTCAATACTTCAGTTTCAATAAGTCAGTAATACAATAATCACAGTTTAAGTTTAGCTCAACAATGCAGACAAACATTCCCTTAAAAATAGGAAAAAAGAACAGGTACTGTATGTATCTGCATTTCACCACGACTGATCCAAGCTATAAGAGCGTTCATCCTGGTTATGGCTTCAGAAATAAACACACATCTGTGGTTGTCACTTCAGTGTTGTGGGTTTGCCTCCCGTCAAATGTATCTCACCTCTCTGTCCTATTTTACACTACAGCTGACCTGTCCAATGCAGTTTTCACTCTAGAAAATATAAAAACAGAAAAATCTAAAGTATGTGACGGTGTTAAAGGATCCTCTATAAATCTAAACTAACATTCCTCCTGCTGCTCTCTTCAGGCACAGCTGTTGGACTCTCACGATGAGCAGCTCAAACTGGCTGAGTTCACTCTGGGCACCATCTCCACCTCGTTCCAGATGTTCTCAGACAGCTCCATGAAGGCTCTTGTGCGGCTGGCAGCCTGTTTCCTCGATGACAAGAGACCCAAAATCAAGATGGTCACGTCCAGGTACTGAAGGGATATCCTAGAGCAATAACATCTGAGAGAAAACTGAAATCTGCACCGATAAACTACCACAAGAATCCCATTCATTTCACATGTCTGTAGAGGCTTAAACTACTGTACACGAGGGCTGTAGTCGACTAAAGAAACTAAACTAAAGACAGGTCCTGCCGATAGATTGGTCGACTAAAAAGGGGGCGTGGCAAAAGCTCTCAAAACTATTCCATATCTCTGCACTCATAAGACTACTCCTGCAGGAGGAGTTCATGCAAAAACAGCTATTTATTTAGAAAAAAGTACTAGGAGACAATGTATTTATGTAAAGACAAAATATATTTGTGACTCATGAGTTGAATCTGCCTTTTTACATATAAATACTAGTGCTGTCAAAAATATCGCGCTATTAACGCGTTAGCTCAAAAAAATTTAACGCTTTTAATTTTTTTATTGCAAGTTAACGCGATAACTACACGATCTGGCTGTAAATAGGAAGGAAAACAATTTGTTTGAAACTGAGAAGTGCCGGTTGGAGGAGGTGGGGCAAAGCACGGCACATCTGCACCGATGCCCCAGCACGAGGAAAACACGACACAAAGTCCGCTTCAAAACACACGGCAAATCCACGACAAGGACCATGGACAGCGACAGAAGCCCCACAGCCGAAACTGGCCCCGGCCGCCCCCCTCTCCCCTGCGCCGCCACCACATCCACAAACCCACAGAGGAGCAGCAGAACCTTATGCCGATGGACCCACCCTCCCCGCCAAAACCACCAGCTCCACCGCGCGACCCGCAAACAGCGCCATGACTGCAGCCCGACAGGTGTGAACACAGAACTCCAGACAACCGCACCTGAGATCGCCCAAAAGTCCCAGTGCGAGTGCCCCCGGGTACAGCAGGAGTTGGGGCGACAAACACAGTCGCACTAACTGGAGATCACTGGACGTCCCTCAGTCATGAGAAACACATCAGGTCACTGCACATTATTCCACCCGTTATGTGACTGTTCTGAAGACAGAAGAGACACTTCGCTCACACTGATGCAGACCACAAAGTCTCACTCGATTGTTCTGGTTTGCAATAAAATAATAAAATAATAAAACATCTGTGAAAGCTGATCCACTTTTTTATGTGGATAACAGAGTATTAAAATGATGATTCAAGTGGACAAAAAAATGTGTGATTAATTTGCGATTAATCACGAGTTAACTGTGACATTCTTGAGATTAATTGCGATTAAATATTTTAATCAATTGACAGCACTAATAAATACCAAATCTTCGGCTAATGCACTCACTTCTCTTTTCTACTGTCACATATATGAGAGGAGGCTAAAATGGCTGTGAGGGACAATCTAAGACTGACTGTAATTTCCCTTCTCACAGGATGATGGCGCTGCGTCCAGAAGCAGAGCAGAACATGATGGTGGAGGTGAAGTATCGTCAGGGCAGAGAGGGCACAGTCCTGGACACGCTGGTGCAGGACATTTACCTCTGTGCCAGCATGGAGTTCCTGCTCACAGTGGCGAACATCTTCCTGACGGCCTCACAGCAGGGCTTCGGTCAGGCTCCTCAGAACAAGAGCAACGCCGGAGCGGAGAAGAAGAATCCCTCTTCTGTGGCGTCCAGAGAGACCAGTGAGTGTTTATTATTGGTACATCCCATTGATACTTTGCAGGATACGTCACAGTTATCTGGGTACGGTGTGTATTAGCTATTACTCAGTCAAAAAAGTTAAAAACTCAAGAAAAATTTGGAAGAATCTGCCAAAAAGGTGAGAGAGACTAACTGAAAAATATTGGCTACTGCTGACTTGTGCCTTGTTTAACAGTACAAAATCAGCTCCAGCTAAGTTAGTTCTTTATGGTTAGCTAAAGCCCAGATTAAAGCAGAACTAAGTAACATTTTTACCTAATTAAATGTCTGATGGTTACATATGACATTTTGGTGCTTCTGCCCCATCAGCCTTGCCCCCTGCCCCTGTGTCTAAGACGGAGATGAACATCGTGGTGAGAAATCCTGAGATCGTCTTCGTGGCCGACCTGAGCCGCGGGGACGCCCCCGCCCTCGTCATGACGACGCAGTGCGAGCTCATGATGAAGAGCGGCGCCAACGGGTCCCAGATGACCGCCGGGATCAATGACCTCAAGGTGACATCAGTGTTTGTGTGATACATGAGGCTCTCCTCCAGGTCAAATAAGAGTCAGCTTTTCAGTGCAATAAAAAAGCTAGGGCCCGATATGGGCTCTTGGAAACATATCGGCCAAAATCTTGCAGATATGGGCCGATATTCCACGTGGACATGTTTTACCTTGTTATAAAGAATCAGACTCTCTATATTCTGTCCATTTAATCCAATTTACAGACAGATAAATGTCTGTGGCTCTGCATCAGTGTTTATCTGTGGAGTCATTTGTCTGTGCCTATCTCGCCCCTGAACACACCCCCACGTGCGCTTGTTTACAGCTGCAGCCGTAGATCCACGTGCACAACACTGAGAATTTATTCTTCTTACAGACGCTCAGTTTGAGTCTGGATTAAAGGACAGTTCTTAGTGCAGACTTGTGATCTGAGAGGAGCCTGTGTGAGGCTGAGTGTTGAAATGTGTCGGTTTTGAAGCTCGTTTTGGTTCTTTCTCATTGGTTAGCGATTAGCTGCTGTAGCTCGCACACATAAACAGGCTGTTTTCTCTTCTATTAGCGACTGTAAAGTGACTATAGTGGCCGTATATATGTTACTGGACACGCACTGATATGGAAATGAACTGTGAATAGAAGCGTGAATTATCAGCATTTAGCAGATCATTAATTACCGTGGCGCACACGCATTTACTGCTAAAGGCTAATAGTGGTAGTTTACTTACAGTACTTTCTTTACTGGCTACAATGTCATACAAAAATGCCATTAGGCCGACCTACTGTCTTTAAATATGACGTAAAGAGACAGAATAACAATAAATGTCGCCTAAATAAACTCAATTGAAAATCCAATTGAGTCAAACCTAAGTTTTATAAACAACTGAAGATTTGAGAGGGAACATGTAAATCTCAGTCTGATGTTGGGTTGTGTCTATGTTTCAGGTTGTGGTTGTATTTACCATATTTTTTGGACTATAAGTTGCACCAGCCAAAAAATGTGTAATGAAGAAGAAAAACACATATATAAGTCAGACTTTTTGAGGGAAATTTATTTTATAAAATCAGAGACCAAGAACCGACATGTCGTCTTGAAAGGCGAGTTATAGTAATAAACTCTTCAGCTCAACTCAAGTAAAGCTCCCGATGCTCATGGTAACAGGAGTGACAAGGACAGACAAAATAGCAAAAAAATTATTCAGGACCATGTGTCGCTGGTTCATACGAACATTTTAAGACCAAAATGACGAGGCCACAGCAGCAGTTACAGAGGGAGGAGCCACAAGATCCCAAGCTCTGTCCAGTCATATATTTGGTCTCTCGCTTGTCAGTGTGAAAATTGAATATATAAGTCGCACCTGAGTATAAGTCGCCATGAAAACCATGAAAAAGTTATAGTTATAAAAAGTTATAGTCCGAAAAATACAGTAATCTCATAGTGTCTGATATTAGCCGTGTTTGATGTCGTAGTGTCTGATATTAGCAGTGTTTAATGTCGTAGTGTCTGATATTAGCCGTGTTTAATGTCGTAGTGTCTGATATTAGCAGTGTTTAATGTCGTAGTGACTGATGAAGGGTTGTGTGTGTGTTTCAGGTGGTGGCGTGTCCGTTCCTCAGAGAAAAGAGGAAAAACAACGTGACCACCGTCCTGCAGCCCTGTCAGGTGTTTTTCCAGAGCTCCCAGACTCCTCAGACGCCTCAGGTCATGGAGATCTCCATCAACGCCCTCACACTCAAGGTTTGGACAAGAGCTTTTTTCAGAACACACATTATGCTTTGTTCAGATTTTCATTCGTCAGATTTACATATCAGTCAGAGCTCTACTTCACTCAAATAACTGCAGCCATGTAAAGGACTGTGGGCGGGGACAGGGTGTACGTGAAATCATGGATATAGGATTACTCAAACATGCATGATTCAAACTTTGTGTACACTAATGCCATAAACTGCAAAAGGAACTGTAAACGAGTAGACTAAGAGAGGGTCACATCACCCAAAGCGTTTGGCTCCAGTCAAATGAAGCTCATGAGGGTAGCCGTTATAGGGGCCAATGAGGAGTATTAGGAACATATATCCATATTAAGGCCACCACACACTACAGGATTTTTCGGTCTTAAATGATTTTTAAACATGTGACAAAAAGCACACATCACAGACACGAGGAGAAACCTATGAGACTAAAAATCTGCGATCTCACAGACGGCAGCAGGATCTGTGTGTGGACCACAGGATATAAAGCTGTGAGCGCGATGGCGTCAGCTGTTTCCTGTCTACAGTAAAACGTGTCGCTTTGAGACTCTGAAGTGTTCAAAGATCAGGGCTCTGCACTTCTAGTTTAGATACAAGTCAAAACTGTGTTATTATTATTTGCGAAATGTGGAGCAATACTTCAGATACAGGATTTTTAAAAGCCTTAAAGATTAGTAATAAAGTCCACAGGAAGTCGAGTCAGTATCGCTGATCTGCAGCTTCACCGCATGATGTCTGTGTAAACAAACACACGAGGAAACACTATTTTTACTTTCAAAGAACACCGCAAACTGGATCAACAGCGCGGTTTGTGGACTGGATGTCATTATTTGCGGAGAACAATTTCTATCGATAATGTGGGTGAGATGCTGCACTTTAAATTTTCCATTTTCTATTAGGTGAGTAATAAAGTCTTTATTTTCGCTTTATCCCGAGTTTGTTTGTTGCGTCTCTGTGTCCGTCGCTCCTCTGCCCCTGACGCTCTGTTTTTTCGGCTGTTACCGTCGTGTTGTTGATGTTTGGTGGTTCTGATCTGACACTGACTCCACACACGAGGAGCAGCGGCTTCAAAATCGCACACGGAGACAAAAAGTCGGGTCACGTCGCCCTGAACTCGGGAAGTAGAAATTGCAGCCAAAATCGGGCAAATTCTCCTGTAGTGTGTGACGGCCTTTAGGAATATATATTTATCTTTCTTTGAATAGCTAAATAAAAATCATGTAGAGCTGGTTAAAACGATTTAGACCAAAAGACCAAAATTATTACCTTTTTTTAATACAAAGTGAATTGGCGTTGATGGAGCCAGAAGCACGTCCACGCTCACTTCCTATTTGGAACGCAGCAGCTTGTAGGTTAGGGTAACATACATGAACATAAACAAAGGAAAAACAAAACTAAAACACAACACCACCCAGGCCAGTCCATCTTTCCCACCATCAGGGAATAATTTATCTCCATAAATTCCTCCTTTATATATTCAGTCTATGGCTAATGCTGAGAGAACTCTTTTATTTTACTTCTGTACTCTCTTTTAAAGCATTTGTTTTAGTGAATTATTTATGAAAAGCATAAGTAAAAGATTACAGAAACATTGCGCCTCCCTCAGGTCTCTCCCATCATCATAAACACGGTAATCACCATCCAGTCTGCTCTGAGCCCGACCCCGGAGACGCCCGAGGAGCAGGACAGCCCGGTGCCCGTCGACCTGTGGGAGCGCCGCAGCTGGAAGGACCTCAAACTCTGGTTCCTGGAAGAAGAACGCAGCGAAGACCAACAGCAGCAGGCTCTACTCATCCCGTCTGGAGAGTCTCTACAGGTAAAACACCACGTGACCCGAATACTAATCACTTCTGACGCTCGCACCCAAGCACTGAATTGTCATTTTCTTTGTTTTAGATGAGCATTAAGTCCATCTGTCTGACCCTGGAGGCCGGTGTGGGACACAGGACCGTGCCCATGCTCCTCGCCAAGTCCTGCTTCCACGGAGACGTCACCAACTGGTCCACCCTCATCAACCTGCACAGTGCCCTCAAACTGGAGGTATGTGAGCTGCATTTGTGAGTATGAAACTAGGACAAACATAAATCCATGATTGTTAAAAGGATAATTTGGGATTTTCGACATGAATCTGTACGTCCCCGTCAGCAGAGTCGTGCATCAACACTGACTTACCTCCTGACAGCGTCCGGTGAGCCGAGTTCTTCCCCGGTTTTCGGTGCTGATGAAAGTGTCCGGCAAGTTGGCTGGGGTCATGAAAATAAAGCGTTTTTCTTCTCAAAACAATATGTGTCCAAAAGAGTGATACATTTGCGTCACAAAATGTGAACGGAAAAAAAGTCAGAGCTCATAATCTCTTGGTGCCATTTTCTCTCCGGTCGTGTCACTGCGCTGCCTCCAGGTGAAGCTGCGCCTGTTTCACTTTGTTTCCTGTTCAGAAAGTTCACGACAACATGTGTGACTACGACACCGACGATGAAGACATGGCCTTTAGCACAGAGCCAAGGGGAGATCTTTATGAACCCGAATATACTGATGCCCAAATTCACCAGATGGAGTTAGAACGGCAGAGAGAGAGGAGGGACAGAGTGGGACAAGCTGAAGCTGGATTTTTGTTGTTACAGCCTGGAGAATCACACCATTTTTTTACATATATATATATATATATTCTTATATAGCTTATACAAGTTTATATACTTATTGCTGTAGCTTTCACATTAGCTCATATCGCATCGCGGTGGTCAACAGTCTGAGCACGTAAACACTGCCGAACTACTGAAAAAAGCGTTGGATTCGTGCGCAGCTTCACCTGGAGGCAGCGCAGTGATACGACCGGAGAGAAAATAGTACCAAGCGATTATAAGGTTAGTTCATGTTTTGTGATGCAAATGTGTCACTCTTTTGAAGACATATTGTTTTGAGAAGAAAAACACTTTATTTTCATGACTCCAGCCAACTTGTCGGACACTTCGTCAGCACCAAAATCAGGGAAGAACTCGTTTCACCGGACGCTGTCGGGAGTTAAGTCAGTGTTGATGCACGACACTGCTGACAGGGGACAGGTTCATGTCAAAAATCCTGAACTATCCCTTTAAAAGTGTGGTTTCTCCTGTAGGTTCACTATTATAATGAAATGTTGGGCGTGTGGGAGCCTCTGGTGGAGCCTTTGGAAGATGAGAAGGACGGGTTTAAGCCCTGGACGCTGGAGCTCAGGGTTTGTTTAAACTGTGACATTTTTGTTCCATCTATGAGTTTTTGTTTTTGATCTGTATTGTAATTATTGTGACCGGCCTTTTAGTTGAATCTATAATTTTATTCTTTATTCTCAGATGAATAAAAAGCCGGTGAAGTACTCGGGGATGTCAGATGAGGTGGATTACATCGTCCCTGATTATAAAACCATCATCGTGATCAGCAGCAATGACCAGCTCAACATCACATTGTCCAAGTGTGGGATTGCCATGCTGAGTAACCTGGGCACGGTGCGTCTCATACTGCAGAGGGGCAGATACTGTACGTGAGGGGTTTCTGTGGGGTCACACTGCCCCTGAGCTCAGAACCAGACCAGTCCTGGTGTAGACTCATCATTAATAATACATTAGATTTGTAGCACTTTTCAAGACGCCCAAAACGCTTTACAGATCATTATTCATTCATTCTGTATTAGGGTGTGGGTGAAATGTCTTGCCTAAGGACACAACGACAGTTTTTACCACTGGCGCTCCACCGTGACGCCTGATAATCCCAGCGGTCTCCATCCAAGTACAAACCAGGCCCCGGTTTGGTTAAACCTGTTCTTGACTTTGTTCTTCAAGTTCTGGGGGTGGGTATCGATTCAATTTCCAAGAATTGATTCGATTCCAATTCTCAATATTTAGAATCGATTATCGCAATTTGATCTGATCCGATCTCGATTCGTATTAGTGTTAATAGAACCATTTTTGAGCTGTTGCCTGAGCTGTTTCAAGTGGTCATTGAGGTTGGATAATTAAGGAATTAATATACAAATTGATTCAAAATTTGGAAAATCGATTGTTTTCAACACAGCCCTATCAAGTTCTGTTTAGTTTTTTCTAATTTAAACCAGGGATATGTTTATTATTACGTTGTTTTTTCTAATGAACTAACGGTCAAATATCCAGCTCACTATTAAAGCATTAATGTATAAAGCAGTGATAAAAGCCACAATATCTGATGGTTTCGTCGCAGCTCATTTAAAGCACAGGGCACTTCTCACAGAGTTCATAATACTTTTTAATGTACGTCTGCTCTATTTAGGTCCCGTTTACATGTACACGGGTATTTTTAAAAATGGCAAATTCGCCTCTGAAGATGAATCTTTCTAAAAACTCCAGCTAGAGTGGAGATTCTGGAAAACTGCGTTCCGTGAAAACATGTAAAGCAGACTGATGTATCGTATCAATGAACAGAGATGAATGAGGGGTCAGAGGTCAGCAGTTTTGCCTTTTCTCCCTCCTGCTTGAAGACCCAGTCGCCGTCGGTTTTGGGTCGGACCTGGGCGGACTGCTGTCTGGTGGGATAATTCTGAAATATGAAAGATGAAGTGGTTGTCCCGGTGTGAAAATTTTAGGGTGTCGTGGTCATCACTGCTTCAAAGATTCGTTTTCAGAGGCGAATTTGCCATTTGCGTGTAAACGAAGAGTACAAACGAAGGGAATTGTCTCAGTTTTTTAAAATACCTGTGTACGTGTAAAGGAAAACTTACGGTAATTGAAAACGATGCTATGTGCACGATGTTATTTTGGAAAACGGATGTAGGGAAATATGTTTCTCAATATACCCGACGATGTGTAAACGTAGTTCTCTGAAGGCTGTGTTACCCCAACTCTCTGCACAGTAAAGTAAAACTCTCTAAAAGTAGTTTCTCTGTGGTTTACTGTTATATCATAGTGTTTTTGGTCATTATTATCGTGTTGCAAAAATGTCATGCCTTCTATTTCTAGTCCATTTTGAGGTTTTGGGCTTTTTTATCCACAGTATCTGTACAAGTGAGCCAGGTTTATGGACTTCTTAAGTTTTCTTCCTGCTCCACATGTGTCATAGATTATAAATATACGACAGACAAAAGCAGAACATGTCTTCTCCACTGTAAACGTTTGTGTTCTTGTGTGTCGAAGGCGTTTGCAGAGGCAGCTAAGCAGACAGCCGAGTGCTTTCAGAAGGACGAGGCTCCGTTCGTGGTGAAGAATCGTCTGGGGCTCCCCGTGTCCGTGCGCTACAGCGAGATGTTCAGCCCCATCGGCCTGGAGACCCCAACCCCCACCCGCACCGTGGAGATGCAGGACGGAGCAGCTCTGGGCATGGACTACTCTGTGACCAGCGACTCGGACCAGTTCTCCGCTATGATCTCCCTGAGCGGCAAGGACTACTACATACAGCCCAGTGAGTACTCTGATACTACATACAGCCCAGTGAGTACTCTGATACTACACACAGCCCAGTGAGTACTATGATACTACACACAGCCCAGTGAGTACTCTGATACTACATACAGCCCAGTGAGTACTCTGATACTACACACAGCCCAGTGAGTACTATGATACTACACACAGCCCAGTGAGTACTCTGATACTACACACAGCCCAGTGAGTACTATGATACTACACACAGCCCAGTGAGTACTATGATACTACACACAGCCCAGTGAGTACTCTGATACTACACACAGCCCAGTGAGTACTATGATACTACACACAGCCCAGTGAGTACTATGATACTACACACAGCCCAGTGAGTACTATGATACTACATACAGCCCAGTGAGTACTATGATACTACATACAGCCCAGTGAGTACTCTGATACTACATACAGCCCACTGAGTACTATGATACTACATACAGCCCAGTGAGTACTATGATACTACACACAGCCCAGTGAGTACTATGATACTACACACAGCCCAGTGAGTACTATGATACTACACACAGCCCAGTGAGTACTATGATACTACACACAGCCCAGCCCAGTGAGTACTATGATACTACACACAGCCCAGTGAGTACTATGATACTACACACAGCCCAGTGAGTACTATGATACTACACACAGCCCAGTGAGTACTATGATACTACACACAGCCCAGTGAGTACTATGATACTACACACAGCCCAGTGAGTACTATGATACTACACACAGCCCAGTGAGTACTATGATACTACGCACAGCCCAGTGAGTACTATGATACTACACACAGCCCAGTGAGTACTCTGATACTACACACAGCCCAGTGAGTACTCTGATACTACACACAGCCCAGTGAGTACTATGATACTACACACAGCCCAGTGAGTACTCTGATACTACACACAGCCCAGTGAGTACTCTGATACTACACACAGCCCAGTGAGTACTCTGATACTACACACAGCCCAGTGAGTACTCTGATACTACACACAGCCCAGTGAGTACTATGATACTACACACAGCCCAGTGAGTACTCTGATACTATGCACAGCCCAGTGAGTACTATGATACTACGCACAGCCCAGTGAGTACTCTGATACTACACACAGCCCAGTGAGTACTCTGATACTACACACAGCCCAGTGAGTACTATGATACTACACACAGCCCAGTGAGTACTCTGATACTACACACAGCCCAGTGAGTACTCTGATACTACACACAGCCCAGTGAGTACTATGATACTACACACAGCCCAGTGAGTACTATGATACTACACACAGCCCAGTGAGTACTATGATACTACACACAGCCCAGTGAGTACTATGATACTACACACAGCCCAGTGAGTACTCTGATACTACACACAGCCCAGTGAGTACTATGATACTACACACAGCCCAGTGAGTACTATGATACTACACACAGCCCAGTGAGTACTCTGATACTACACACAGCCCAGTGAGTACTCTGATACTACACACAGCCCAGTGAGTACTCTGATACTACACACAGCCCAGTGAGTACTATGATACTACACACAGCCCAGTGAGTACTATGATACTACACACAGCCCAGTGAGTACTATGATACTACACACAGCCCAGTGAGTACTCTGATACTACACACAGCCCAGTGAGTACTATGATACTACGCACAGCCCAGTGAGTACTCTGATACTACACACAGCCCAGTGAGTACTCTGATACTACACACAGCCCAGTGAGTACTCTGATACTACACACAGCCCAGTGAGTACTATGATACTACACACAGCCCAGTGAGTACTCTGATACTACACACAGCCCAGTGAGTACTCTGATACTACACACAGCCCAGTGAGTACTCTGATACTACACACAGCCCAGTGAGTACTCTGATACTACACACAGCCCAGTGAGTACTCTGATACTACACACAGCCCAGTGAGTACTCTGATACTACACACAGCCCAGTGAGTACTCTGATACTACACACAGCCCAGTGAGTACTCTGATACTACACACAGCCCAGTGAGTACTATGATACTACACAGCCCAGTGAGTACTATGATACTACACACAGCCCAGTGAGTACTATGATACTACACACAGCCCAGTGAGTACTCTGATACTACACACAGCCCAGTGAGTACTCTGATACTACACACAGCCCAGTGAGTACTATGATACTACACACAGCCCAGTGAGTACTCTGATACTACACACAGCCCAGTGAGTACTATGATACTACACACAGCCCAGTGAGTACTCTGATACTACACACAGCCCAGTGAGTACTATGATACTACACACAGCCCAGTGAGTACTCTGATACTACACACAGCCCAGTGAGTACTCTGATACTACACACAGCCCAGTGAGTACTCTGATACTACACACAGCCCAGTGAGTACTCTGATACTACACACAGCCCAGTGAGTACTCTGATACTACACACAGCCCAGTGAGTACTCTGATACTACACACAGCCCAGTGAGTACTATGATACTACATACAGCCCAGTGAGTACTATGATACTACACACACCCCAGTGAGTACTATGATACTACATACAGCCCAGTGAGTACTCTGATACTACATACAGCCCACTGAGTACTATGATACTACATACAGCCCAGTGAGTACTATGATACTACACACACCCCAGTGAGTACTCTGATACTACACACAGCCCAGTGAGTACTCTGATACTACACACAGCCCAGTGAGTACTATGATACTACACACAGCCCAGTGAGTACTATGATACTACACACAGCCCAGTGAGTACTCTGATACTACACACAGCCCAGTGAGTACTATGATACTACACACAGCCCAGTGAGTACTATGATACTACACACAGCCCAGTGAGTACTATGATACTACACACAGCCCAGTGAGTACTATGAAGAATTATGACTGTACTTTTCCTGCACAATCACTGTGTTTTTAATCAGTCTATCTCCATTTTATCTGATTAATATTCATTTAGACTTAAAATAAGCCAAACAGACTGTAGTGCACTGAAACACTCTGCGCCCCTTTTTGGACCTAAGCTAACAGACAAGAACATTCACACAGACAGTGGCTCCTCTTTTCTGCATCACTCGAGGAAAAACTAAAACTAAAACACAACACTACCCACAGTTTGAGAACCTCTTCTTTAAGAGAACTTCCACTGGCACTTTACACAAAACTGCTTCGATGTGAATAAAGTGGGTAGAATTTTTAAACCTGTATTTTCAAATTCCTGGAGTTGTGACAAACAGATTAATTTGGCATTTTCTTTGGCAAACTTCAGCCCACATATCGCCTGCTCTGTGCCGTAGCTCTGCTCTGTGCGGACACTGACATAAAATTAGTTTTTTTCACAGGGCAGATGTTTAACCTGCCCTGTGACGCACGCTGAGGGTGGAGCTGTGGACGAGCCGCGCTCTGGCGGTGCAGGGTCCACGGGCTCCAGCACACAGGTCCCGCACACTGGTACAAGTTTATTGGTGACAGCAGCGGCCGTGATGAAATATGATGCACTCAGTATTCAGACATCGAGTCCGTGATGTGACCGAGTCCAAATGCGTCCAAATTGATTTGTTCAGCTCTGTTCTACCATTTCATGATAATTGAATCCCACGGAGTGTTCCCCATAAAGGTCATTAATACTAACATTTTTATTACTCCCTAACAGAATACAGTAGGAATTTTGCTCCACAAACATATGATGCATGATTCAAAATAAATGTGCTCCTGTCCTGATACAACAGAGAGTGAAGTAGCTGCAGATTCTGTTAAATTCTGCTGCCCTCATGTGTTTTTATTCTGTGCTCTTTGTCGTCCTTCCCTGTGTGCAGCTCCAGTGGGCCACACTTCCACCAGTGTGATCCCGCTCATTAAAGTGGGCCGGGGCATGTACAGTGTGGTCCACAGAGACTCAGGTGTCACGCGCTTCCTCGTCTGTCAGATCTACTCTGTGGAGGGCAGCAAGTACGTCAAGATCCGCTCGCCTTTCCAGGTATTACACACCTCCCGTTAGAATATACACGGATCTAATGCACTGTGAAGAAGAACCAAGACCTGTTTTAAAAGCAATTCATTCTAAACAGTTGTTTTATTTCTGGTTAACTCTTCACCACCTTCTCTTCTGTCTTTTGCAGATCATAAATCACTTCACAATCCCGTTCAAAGTGTTTGAAGGAACAACGTTTCTCGGCACCGCGCTCCCCACAGAGGAGTTCTGTGTGCCCCTGGACTCATATCGGTAATGACACAATTTACTCAAGACTTTTAAAAATCACAATTTGTGAACTTCCTGGCTCTTTACAAACATGTCTGACGCTCATGACATCTTAAGGTGGAACAGGCTGATTAGCAGCATAACTTAACATAGTTCAGGTAATTTTAAGCTTGTTATTGTGTTATTTGTGCTCTCAAGCAAAAAAGTGCATAAAATATTGGCTATTTAAGCTTTAGTAACTAATGTTAGGGCAGATGTTAAAAGATATTACTCCAAAAAGTAGAAAAAACAAACAAACAATAATTCATCCCTCCTGTGCTGCCCCCTGTAGGTCAGAGTTGTGTCTGCAGCCGGTGACGGGGGAAGAGGAGGAGGAGGAGGCAGAGTTCTGCTGCTCAGAGGGCTTCAGTTATGAGGACCTGAGTAACCAGTCTCCAGAGCAGAGGATCCAGCAGACGTGTAAACACCGCTTCACCCAGAACCAGGTGCTGACGGTGAACATGGTCCCTCAGCAGGACACTGTCTCCTTCACTCACACCGGAGGAGCCGGGGAGAACTTTGACGTTCCCTTTGTGCTCCACCTGTGGCCCTCCATCCTCCTGAGGAACCTGCTGCCCTACCCCATCACATACAGACTCAAGGTGGGTTCTGGAGCATTTAACACTGTGATATTTATAATATAACCACTTACCTTTATTTATACCCTGTGTGTTTGAACAGGAGAGTGGAGAGGCGCCCCCTGCTGCCTCCCTGAAGCCAGGACACTCTGCTCAGCTCCACACGGCCGTCATCAACCAGTCCAGTCTGGACCTGTGCCTCATTGACTACCTGGCCCAGGACTGGGCTTCAGAGTACAGGTGGGACCACTGTGTTTTTAAAGAGGACAGGAACCTGGCCTTACCGGCTTGTCAAAGCCTGATCCCGTCAGATCTCAGAAGCTAAGCAGGGCCGGGCCTGGTTAGTACTTGGATGGGAGACCACTGGGAATTCCAGGTGCCACAGGGGGGCGCCAGTGGTAAAAAACTGTCGTAGTCCTTAGGCAAGGCACATCACCCACATTGCCTAGTATGAAAGTGGTGTGTGCCTGAGTGTTGGTGGTGGTCGGAGGAGCTGATGGCGCAGATTGGCAGCCTTGCTTCCGTCAGTCTGCCCCAGGGCAGCTGTGGCTACAATAGTAGTTTACCACCACCGGGTCTGGAGTGAATGAATAATGTTCTGTAAAGCGTCTTTGAGTGTCCAGAAAAGCACTATATAAAACTGATGCATTATTATTATTATTATTATTATTAGGAACAAGCTTTAACTGTAACTCGGGGACTGCAGGTAGAAATGTTCAGTATCTGTTACAGAGGATTCATGTCTGTTTATGTGGTGTGTGTATTTTCCCCTTTAAATAAAGAGTCGCTAAACAAATGTGAAATGTCTCGAGGGAAGAGTTGAGTGAAACACTGCAGTTTGCTGCAATAATTATGACAATGTTATAATGGTTCTGTTCAAAACACAACATCCCTATATTTTATGAGCAGGTAAATTAACTTTTGGAATACACATCTTTACTGCTTGACGTAAAAAAAAACGCATTTATATTATGTTTATTTGATTTGTTAGACAATTAGCAGATACATGTTTGCATGAAGTCATTTTTGTATGATGCCCAAGGTCTAATCTCCATCCTCACTTCACTCACACAAACACACTCGATCATTCATACAGAGGCAAGATAGATCTGTGCTTGCCCAAGAGCACAATGGTTAATTCGGGGATTGAACCACTAAACTGGAGGATGCGCGGCTCCACAGGACAGTCAGAAATAATTCCATTCTCATGTTCCCTAATGTTGCATTTGCTTTGTCCTGTTGCAGCCTCTGCAGCGACCAGGAGGAGATCACGTTTGTGGTGTTCAAGTCCCTGGGTGAGGACGAGGACGTGAACGACGGAGCGGAGCTGAAGAGGGCGGAGCTCGACATTGCGGTGCACGTGAGCTGCGACCAGGGCCAGACCGTGGTGGCAATTCACTCCCCCTACTGGATGATCAACAAAACCGGGCGCCTGCTGCAGTACAAGGCCGACGACATCCACCGCAAACACCCCATGGACTACGACATGCCCCTCCTGTTCTCCTTCAAACCCAGACACTTCTTCAGGAACAACAAGGTACCAGAACCATATATATATATATATTTTGGAGAAGTGTTATTACATTTGAAAATCACAATATAATTTGCAAAAAGAGTAGAATAGCCTAAAAAGTTGACACAAAATGGCCACAGTTGTGAAGTACTTTGTTTAACTTCATTTGTAACATCCATTTTATCTTTGTTAACAAAATGTCTCTATTACATCAAAATATTCATGGGTTTCAGAGTGATGAGAAATGAGAACCGTTGCTATAATGATTAACAAAATATCTTTTGAATGGGGAACAAATCTTGTGTGGAAAACACCTGCAGTGCTTTTTTTGTTTTACACGTCGCACATTTTCACTTTTCATGGACATTTCCAGGTCCGTCTGATGATCTCGGACAGTGAACTCTCCGACGATTTCTCCCTGGACACGGTCGGCAGCCACGGAGAAGTCAAGTGTAAAGGGCGCTACAAGGACTACCTGGTACGGCTCCTTTGGTTTATACCACATCTTACAAAGTAGAAATCGATTAAAGGGCCCATATTACGCTATTTTCTCATCTGTGCCTCCTCAAAAACAGACCTGGAGTTGTGTTTTCTGTCATTCCCACATGTTAAACTCTCAAATCCTGCTTATTTAGACTGTGCTCTTCTCTCAAATGCAAAACTTGTTCCAGGTTGTGATGTCACGTGGTCATACAGGAAGTGCTCCACTGTGGTTTTAACTTCACTAGAATCATTTGGATAATTTCAGACCAGTTTCTATTAAACTACAGGTAAAATATAGCTGTTAATATGAAAACGACTGCTTTGTTTATTTATTTATTGCTCATGGTATTATTTTGTTGGCATCAATTTAAAAAGAACAACAAAAACTCTGACAATTAACATAAATACATATTCCCACCATTGTCCTTGCACATTTTCTTAAATCTAGAAACACTAGTGTAACTTTTAAAATCACGATTTAACAAGTTCCATATGTTGACTCCGCACACGGACACACTTTTCTGTTTTAATGTCGTCCTTGAGAATATAGTTTTATGTTGTTTCCTATGGTCACAGTCCTTCGAAAACAAACGTAAAAAAAGATTTTGTGGAACTTCGGGTAAATGTTTTTGTTTGGCTTTTCACAGAACTAATAAAATCTTAAGATCAGATAAACTTTAAACTTTAGTTGATTAGACAAACAGACGAGTGATGCTCTCCCTGAAACCCTCTTTGATTCGTATCGCTCTTTTTTGCAGCAGGAACAAATGTTTTATTGCCCCAAACATCAGAGCAGTAGCTAAAATATGGAAGAATTGAATTAAAAAGTGAATCACAATCTAACAAATCTTTTACTTTACATAATCTACATCTATATTTTTACTGACTTTTCTTTCGGTGTAGTTTACATGAGATTTCCCATTCATTTTTTCATCTAAAATTATTATTATATACAAGTATTTTATCTCACACTCTCTGTACCAATAGCTACTGTCACATTTTCATTCTTTTTTTCCGTTACCAAAAATATACTTAGTTTGTTTCTAATTTAAAAATAGCTTATTTTTGCTAAACCAAACTCTCACTTTTGCCATTTCTTGCTAAATTCGTACACAAAGTAATGCAAAGTGCTTTACAGAATAAGAAATATATTATAAAATCACAATACAAACATATCAAAACATAAATAATCACCATAACATTTTAAAGTAGAGATGGGACATTAAATTAGAGAGAATAAGAGAGAAGATTAAATTACCTTGTGACATCATAAGGTGAAACGGAGCATTTTGAGCCTGATGTAAGATGTAAGAATGAATCAAAACACAACTCCACATATGTTTGTTTTGTAACATGGTCTAAAGAGAATATTTTTAGCCTATTTATTCATCACGTTTTTTTTATTCTTTTTTTCTTTTTAAACGCGAATGATTTTTTTTTACTAGTTTTATTATTTTTACGAGGACTAGTGGAGGTAACTGGAGTTTTATTTTTATTTCTATTGACTTTGTTTTATTTATATTGTGCAGCACTTTGGAAACTCCTCGGAATCGCAAAATATGTCATTTAACCGAAATTTCCATTAAAAAGTAGATTAGAAATGACTTATCTTGATCTTGATTAAAATGCAATTAATTCCTATAGTCGCACTGTAATTGTAAGAACTAAAAATATAATCATCCTGACAATTTTAGAAGCAAAAATCTGTCATTTAATTTCAATACTAAAGTAAACCTCGTGTGTTTAATGACTTGATTAGTTCATTTTCTCACTGTTGTTTTAGTGGTGCTGTCAGTATTCGTGGTGTTTCTTCTCACAATAATCCACACACGAAAATCTGGACACACGTTTGTAATAAAGTGCTTAGAATATAGTTATAGTGACAGACGTGTTTTTTCTCACAGGTGGGAGTGAAGATCGATGCCTCCAGTTTCAGCCTGACCCGGATCGTGACCTTTGTGCCCTTTTACACCCTGGTGAACAGAACCAAGCACAACGTGTTCATCTGTGAGGAGGGTCTGGACAACTGGACCGAGGCTCAGCCCGGACAGGTCTGACCCAGAACTACACTGAAAACTGTAGAACTACTGTACCAGGCTATTGATGGGTTTCAGGACAATGATTTGATCATGTGAGCACAATTCCTAATTAAAAAGATATAATATTTACAATTTGAGCTGCATTTATTACTATAACTATAACTATTACTATAAGGAGCAGTGCCATCTCAAATCCTTCAAATCAGAAACTCATCTTAATGCCTGAAACCCATGAATACGAGGAAACTAGGGGTGTGCGATCTGACAGTATTAAAGCGTGAAGAATAAGAACGTGTAGCCGATCTGCTGAAGTGCAGAGACCAGAGACCACAGGGCACATTCTGCAACCTGCAGTTCTGCACACACTGATGTCCGAGTGCCACAGCACCTTTTGTTTTTGTTTTTTTCCAATGCAATTCTGACATTCGTGCTCAAATACATATCATCAATATCATCGCAGGTGAACCTCTGGGCTCGTCCCGACACTCAGAACCACACACAGCCTGCCGCGGTCCGGGGGCCTGGCCCCGGCTGCCCCCCGCGCAATAAATGGGCCAGGAGTTATTTTTCAGAAAGCCTTGTAATTATATATATATTATCATATTTTTCTTTTTTTTCAGAAAGGTTCTGTGGCCTAAATTGTGTGTGTTTTTTTTAAGATTGTGATAAAATCGAAATCATGATTTTATTTTTTTAAATCGTGATATTTTTGCCATATCGCCCACCCCTAAAGGAGACTCCCTAAATGTTTGGCATTTTGTTATGTGACGGGGCTTGTGTTCGATCTCCCAAAGCCTTAAACCTAATCCTAACGCCACCATTAATCTGATAATGAAATAATATACAGGTCAAAAATAAACATTTGCTAAAACATGTGAAAAAAACAGAACATTAAGCTCTGCCCACATAACAAAACACCGAACACCGAACACTTGGGGAGTCCCTGAATATGAGACTGTGCAGTAGCTGATGCTACAGCTAGGACAGGACCGACAGAGCTGTGCATAAGAGTGTGTAGTGCCAAAGCTTCCACTGGGACTCTGAGCTTTAAATCTTATGCAAAATCAACTTTGGGCTGTTGTAGTTGTTTCCTCTTCTCATTTACCCTCTCAAAGTTGTATTTAGAGTGTTTCATGCATGTTTGTGTAGTCTTTACTCTCCTGTAATAGACACCATCGCTCTTAGAATTCCTGTTTTCTCCAGTTCCACATACACGACCGCTGCTTCGTACTTCTGTTCTTCAGTTTTATTTTCTCATCGATGATATGCGTAGGGTTCAGCAGCGATAAAGTCATTTTGGCACAACTTGGAACAAAATCTGCCACTCGCTACCGTGATCTGCAGCCAACAGCACGGTTCACAGTGTGGTGCTTTGTTGTGAGGACGTTTATGGTAAAGGGGTGACCAGAGACCATAAAGAAATGGACAGAGTGAGTTTGACATCACCAACAGCATTAGGCTCCAGTCAAATGAAGCTCACAATGCCAGGAATAGTATAATATTTCTAGCATTTCTAGCATATTAGGAAAAGGAGTTGATTTATGGACAAAATGGTGAAATAAAAAAAGAATTGAAAGTATTGGAAAGATACTAATCTATATTAAAACTAGAATCAGAATACACATTTGAGGTATCGATACCAGTGTTTTGCGCAGAAAATTGACTAGTCGAGGTGGTGACAAAGGGGGTGGGGAGGTGGCGGAGATTCCACGCCGGTGAAAGTGAGGACGGCGGGCGCGAACGGTCGTAGTTCCACGTGGTTCGAAGGGACGTAGTCAAGGCCTTAACTATAAAGAGCTGCGGGAAACAGGGAAACACTGGATACTAAGACAGTAACATTCACAGGACAGAAATGAGCCTTTCCTGAATCGCTTTAGAACGATCTTGAGCTGAACAAGTAGATGTCAGAGCACGTAGACGAGTACACGCCCGTGGACCACTGTGGAACCTCCCTGGGCCACTGAGGGATTAAAAAAGATATTAGTAATTGTAGTCGTAGTCGTATTAGAGGTAGAAGTAGCTCTAGTATTAGTACACGCCCATGGACCACTGAGGGATTGCACAGATATGACCACGGTGCAATATAATGTAAAAGAAAATGTTAAATGTTGAAAATCACATTCTATATTCTAAATACTGTCATCGCGGTGCTGGACTCCGTCTTTGGCCTCGAGTCTATTCCTTATTCAAATCTGAACTGTTAGTATTGCGGTGCTCTGCTCTGTCTTGAGCTCAGTAGTGTGACTCTACTCTGCCCCCTGCTGCATGGCGTTGCTCTTGCCCTGCTGCCCCGTTGCCCCGGGCTCTGCTGGGCCACACGAAGGTCACTGAAGCTGTTCTGTTTCTCGTTAGGTTGAGGGTTGCGTCTGCCTAAAGCGTCGCCCCTCCGGCCCGGGCGAGGCAGAGCGCTCCGAGCACCAAGAGGAGCCCACAGTAATATGCATAGGTCCTACACAGGTGGTCCAGTGACGCAGAGGCCTGTCACGATAATTACCTGAGCGACTTGCTGTTCGGTGCTGATGCTCTGCAGTGACGTCACGCTGGGGGTGTTCTGCACGTGTCTCTACGGCGCAGGGGTCTCCAGCCTTTTTGCCTCCGTCGAGCAGCCTTTACAAAACGGAAATGCCAGAGAGCGACTCATTTTAACAGCAAGAAATTGAGTAAATAAAAGCCACGGTCCTGGATGGGCACAGTTAGAGGCCTGTAAAACATAAACATTTATTATAACTTTTTAGTCGACTAATCGATCGGCAGGAAATGTCTTTAGACCAAGAATTTCTTGAGTTGACTCCAGCCCCAGCGTCTTGGTGTTTCTGGTCTGTTTGGTTCTGTACCTTGGTGTTCCTGGTCTGTTTGTGTCTGTACCTTGATGTTCATAGTCTGTTTGTGTCTGTACCTTGGTGTTCCTGGTCTGTTTGTGTCTGTACCTTGGTGTTCCTGGTCTGTTTGTGTCTGTACCTTGGTGTTCCTGGTCTGTTTGTGTCTGTACCTTGGTGTTCCTGGTCTGTTTGTGTCTGTAACTTGGTGTTCCTGGTCTGTTTGGTTCTGTACCTTGGTGTTCCTGGTCTGTTTGTGTCTGTACCTTGGTGTTCCTGGTCTGTTTGTGTCTGTACCTTGGTGTTCCTGGTCTGTTTGTGTCTGTACCTTGGTGTTCCTGGTCTGTTTGTGTCTGTACCTTGGTGTTCCTGGTCTGTTTGTGTCTGTAACTTGGTGTTCCTGGTCTGTTTGGTTCTGTACCTTGGTGTTCCTGGTCTGTCTGTGTCTGTACCTTGGTGTTCCTGGTCTGTTTGTGTCTGTACCTTGGTGTTCCTGGTCTGTTTGTGTCTGTACCTTGGTGTTCCTGACGTGAACTCACCAGACACATGTTCAGCCTGTTGTTCTCTGTTCTATTTTTACTATTACTTGCCTTTCTAGATGAAATGTCTCTTGTTCATCTCTGATTTTTTTAAATTTCCCCCCCAAAAATGCGACTTATATATGTTTTTTTTTCTTCCTTGTGCATTTCTTGGTTGGTGCGACTTGTAGTCCGGAAAATACGGTAACCAAAATTGTGTTACTCAGCGCAGTACATGTAATTCAGAAATTCTTTGGCGGGAGGAGACCCACCGGCAACTCCTGAGCAACAGGTTGGAGACCCCTGCTATAGAGTAGAGTTGGGCGGTATCCAAATTTTGATACCGTTAAACCGTCTCCACATTTTCCCGGGGTATGCGGTATTACCGTTGCTAAGGCAAAAAAAAAAAAAAAAAAACACTTCGTAGCACTAAGGTGGAGTCCGCTGGCCAAATGGCAGCTTGCACTTATACCGTTTAGAAACAGAAAAGCAACCATTACATAGGCCTAATGATACTGAAAACATAACAAAACATGTAAAAAATTTGTAACTTTTATTAACAAATGTTTAAAAAGTGCAAATACAGCAGTCAACCGACAGAACGAAATAACAAATTGTCTATGGGCTAAAGCCCACTTCCAGTACAGTAATCTATAGGCTACATCAATTAAATTAAAACACAGCCCTATATAATCCAGCACTCACAGGCTTATCAAATAACAAAAATTACATTAAATAACAAAGGCAGTAACAAACCAACAAGAATCAAATAAATAAAATACTTGATCTTATCAAATAAGAAAATCTGAACAATAAACAGGCTAACAAGACATAACCGAAAATGTGCATATGAGAACGCAGCGGAAATGCTCGTTTGTATATTTTTAAAATATATTAACATGAATCAAATAAATTAAAAGTACAACTATACAACATTTCGAACCGTTTTTGTACGTCAGACAAAGCCACTCCTTATTGAAAATAAAATGATTAAGCTATTGAATGTTTTTCGCCAGAAAAACCAGCATGTTCACTTTTTCCGGCTTGAGTAGGGCACGTTGTGGGTTGACAACTTTGCCCGCGGTGCTGAAGACCCGTTCCGATGGAGAGCTTGTGGCACAAACGCACAGGTATTTTCGGGCAACCCGCGACATTAAAGGAAAGCGCCCGACTCCATTGGATTTCCACCAAAGAAGGGGGTCTTCATCTCCCGGAATAACAGGCTCGCGACAATATGCAGTTGTCTCTGCTTCTGCTCGCTCCTCTACAGTGCCGACCGGATCTGCCTGGCTCTCCCTTGTCATTTGGCCGAAATCCGAAATGCTGCCAAATTGCAGACGTTGTTTTTCATTGGGACCAACTCAGCGCGGCCTGTCATGTTGTCTTGTCCTTCTCCTTCTCCTTTCGGAGCGGTAATGTCACGTGACTACGCAACATCCAGGAACTTCATCGAATGTCATCTCTCCGATCAACAGTTAAGAGCAACATTACACTATAACATAGTAATCCATCCATCCATCTTCTCCTGCTTAATCCGGCTGGGTCGCGGGGGCAGCGTGCTGCCCAGTACTCATAGCACCTGACCCCCCCTATGAACCCCTCTGCAGGTGGTGAGCCCACAGGAGATAACATAGTAATATTCGTTTTAAACTGTAATAGTATTAAATTAACAAACACAACCACACATACATAAGTGTTGAAAAAACACTTTTTATTTAGGCATTAAATCAGTTATAGTTAATATTATATTAGGGCAAGATTTTTTTTAATGACGGTAATGAATCTGATACCATGGCTATTTTTAGATTCCGCGGGATACCTTATTACCGTATTACCGCCCAACCCTACTATAGAGACATAAAACATTAGCCAAAACTGTCAAAAAAGAAATGGATTTGCAGGAGCCTGTGATCAGTAAAAGCGTTCATGGTCCCATTTAAGACTTATGGCTGTAATTTTATGTTTAATTTATTGTTTAAGAACACAAATCGCCTCACCTGTTTCATTCCCAACTACATTAGTCCTTTCTGGTCAGACAGCATTAAAACAAAGCTCAAACTAAAGTCCAACTTGACTAACAGAGCTTCAGACAGTGTAGTGCCTTCAGTTAGCGTCACACCCCCAGTGAATATTGATGACATCTGCTGCAAAGTATCAATATGATAACTGGAGCAATATATTTTGGGGCTGAATAGTCATTTTGTGCATATGTTTGTTGCAGCGGGGACATATATTACATATTACATATATTTCATTTATGTAATATGGTCAAATTTGATGAAAAAGTTACTTCCGGGACTAATTATTTATTCATTCTGCTATTTATTTGTTGTAGCTTAAGCCATTAATGATACTGTATGTAAAAAAAAAGGTTTACGGGTGTTATCCTGGTTTATTTTTATGTGTCAGTGACCTGTCAGTGGTGCTTTCAGTATTATTGTTTATCATGGTATTTCTCTGTAACGATCGTGCTTCATAATCTGTTATCGTGACAGGCCTTGATAAAGAACAGTCTAAAACGTCATTTGATCTGTTTATTTATGTATATGTGTCGATGTACCTTCAGTCTGCAGTCCCTTTTTGGCCCGAAAACGACACGAAGAAGCTGAAGATCAAAGTGGAGGGTCTGTCTCCCCCTCGGATCATCGACTTCACACGACCAGAGAACTGCCTCCTGCTGCACCTCGACAACTCTGTAAGAACTTTTCATTAAAGGGGAACTCCGGCACATTTGAAGCTAAAGTCCGTTGCTAGAGGTGGTCGAATTCTGTCAGACTGTTTGTTCGACTCGTGGCTGTTGTCAGATGGGTTAAAGTGGTGTTCAGCTTCTTCAGTGTGAAGCAAATTGGTGTTTTACGTGGAAGTTCAGAACTTGCCCCCATCACTACACTAGTTTGTTGCCTTGACAGACTCACTGCCACAGTGAGATCTCCACCGAGGAAACACTGATCTGTGCCGTTTTTTTGGCTTCTGACAGAATTCGACCACCTCTAGCGACGGACTTTAGCTTCAAACGTGCCGGAGTTCAACTTTAAAGTTTATTGAGAACAAAGGAACATAATGTATATATGTTTAAGATATTGTACAAAAGAGTACCAAAAGTACCAAAAAGAAACAAAATCACTATACATGTATTACAAGAATCATCAAGCTTGAACAAAGAAAAAAAGAAAAAGTTTGGTAATAATAACAAAAAAACAAGATAAATAATATTAATAAATAAAAATGCAATGTTTTCATCAGGTCACATTTGTTCAAATATGATCTAAACAGGGCAACAAACACTCTTTAAGTTTTGCAATAGTTATCAAATTTGTCAAAATCAAGTCTCATATAAAACGTTACTTACGTTATGTTTAAAGGAGAATCCTATGACGCTATTTTATAATGTTGTTTTCTCATCACAAACAGACCTGGAGTTGTGTTTTCTTTCATTCACACATGTTAAACGCACAAACCCTGTGTATTTATAGCTTCCCTTAAATGGAAAACGCTCTGTTCCACCTTGTGATGTCATGCGGTAATACAGGAAGTTGCTCCACTGTTTTTTTAAACTTTCACAAGAATCATTTAATTTCAGATTAATAGTAACTATGTACTCAAGCAGGTGTGAATGAAACAAAACACAACTTCAGGTGTGTTTTTGAGGAGGTAACAACATTATAACAAAGATAAGAAAAGAGTGTAAAATGGGCCCTTTAAAGGTTTTGGTTGTTTGTTTTTTTTGCAGGTGGGCGGGATCATTGTGGACGTGAACCTATCGGAGCACTCGGCCACAATCCGCTTCTCTGATTACCACGAAGGGGCCGCGCCGTTCCTCATCATTAACCACACCAAGAATCAGACTCTGCTTTTCCATCAGAGGTGAGAGACACTGACGATAAGAGACGCACACAGCGCAGAGGCTCAGGGGTTAACGCTCACGCCACAGACCGTATAAAGACGTGGACTAAAGGCCGCCGCACACTACAGGAGTATTTGACCGATTTTGGCTGCGATTTCTTCTCCTCGAGTTCAGGGAGGCGTGACCCGACTTTTTGTCTCTGTGTGCGATTTTGAAGCCGCTGCTCCTCGTGTGTGGAGTCAGTGTCAGATCAGAACCACCAAACATCAGCAACGCGACGAGAACAGCCGATAAAACAGAGTCAGGGGCAGAGGAGCGACGGACACAGAGACGCAACATACAAACTCATAGCGGGATATAGCGAAATGAAAGACTTTATTACTCACCTCTCGTAAAGTGCAGCATCTGATCCACATTATCCATAGAGATTGTCCTCTGCAAATAATGACTCCAGTCCACAAAACCGCGCTATTAATCCAGTTTGAAGCCTTCTTTTAGAGTAAAAAGGCGAGATAGTTCCTCACATGTGTCTATTTACATCCACACAGCGCACGGATCGAGGTGAAGCTGCATCTTAGTGACAGTGACTCTACTTCCTGTGGACTTAATCTCCTCTTTTATGCTTTAAAAATCCCGAATCTGAAGTATTGCACCACATTTCACAAGTAATAATGACACAGTTTTGACTTGTGTCTAAACTAGAAGTGCAGAGTCTGATCTTTGAACACTTCAGAGTCTCAGAGCAAGTGGTTTTACTGTAGACAGGAAACAGTTGACGCCATCGCTCTCACAGCTTTATATCCTGTGGTCTTCAGACAGATCCCGCTGCATCTGTGAGGTCGGAGATTTTAAGTCTCATAAGATTCTCCTCGTGTCTGTGGTGTGCGCATTTTGTTGCAAGTTAAAAAATCGTTTAAGACCAAAAAATCCTGTAGTGTGCAGCGGCCTTAAGGGAGTGGGATGTCACCCATAGCGTTCATCTCCAGTCAAATGAAGCTCATCGTGTCTTGCAGTTATAGGAGTGAATTTGGCGCATTTTAAGATCAAAATGACAGAAAGAGGGGTGACGTTTTTTCAATATAAAGTGAATTGATGCCATGAGACGATGGATCCGGAAGCACACCCAACAGTGAGGAAGTCCCAGGTTCAGTTCCCCTGGACCAAGTGTGGAGCTTGTACTTTCTGTGCCACCAAAGCAGTACAAAGCAATCGGGAAGACAGAAAAAGGGAGTGTTATAATTTTAGGGGCAAGAATAATGAACAATGTACAGTGTTTCTCAGACTTTTCACACCTAAGATAATTTGGCTTTGTGAATATCATCTGTTTTAACCCTGGACTCACAGATCTACATTAGGGTTAAAGCAGGTCTGCGAAATGAGACTAAACCATATAAGATTGTTCTATATAAAACTGGGAAACAAAAGATGTGTCCAGTCTACCATTGACCATTAGTGCACAACACTTAAAGGAGCACATGTCACTTCACTGTTCATGCAATAATTATATATTTTTAATAGACTATGTCCATTGCACTGACTGTACAACTGTCTTCACTCTTTGTGTTGTATGTTTAATGAATGTTTTTGTTGTCGTTGCACTGCATGCCCAAGACATGGTTTGCGAAGCACTAATGCCGACGTTTTTTATCACCATTTTTGACATTGACCTGTCCAGGGACTAAAGGGGAAATGACCAATTCTGCTGTAACCTGTCACAAACATGTCACCTCTCTTGTGTAGGTCAATGTTTTAATGCACATTGTCCCTGATACATAAACTAAAACTACACTAAAAGCATTGAATCCACCCTCCGCTTTATAGGAAATGAAATGAGCCTTTTTAATCAGATGATGTTTAGATATTATATAGATTCAAATCATTAATATTGACTTTTTTATTTCTGATTAGATGCAGTTTTATGTTGAGTTTGGACTAACAGTACTGTGTTTGTTTGTGGGGTTGGTGCAGTGTTAAACGTGACATTCAGTGGGTCCCCGACGAGCTGCTCGACCTGCCTGACCTGCCCTTCTCTGACAGGGACAGGTACAAGACAAGGAACCAGGGACCACCCTGCACCCAGACTGTAGAGAAAAATACAAGACACGACCTGAATAACGAGTGGAAATACACTGTTCAACCAAAAGTTTATGGAAAAATGGATTTTAATTTAATCCAAGGGCCTGTGCCTGAGTTTGAACCATGAACAGGAACATGTTTCAGTTTGAGCTTTTAGAGTGGATGAAGTGCAAATGCAGATGCAAATTCATGTAAAAGTTAAAGTTACACATGAAAAAAAACTCCTTTAAATACTCATCTAAAAATGTACTTTTAAGTGTAAAAAGTAAAATTATTTCACATAGATTTTGGTAGTGTTCATATTTTAAATGAAATGTAGCGATGTTGAGTTAAAAATTACACAGATTTTGACCTGCTGTTCCATTACAAATCAGTTGCTTATTTATCTCATGAACTTTGTGTATTTATTTTTGATTGCCGAAATCCGAAGCTTGAACTCAAAACCTTTTAGTGAGGATGTCAACACGAACATGGTCTAAATAACCCTTCAATGCCCACGAAAAGTTCTTTTTACTTTTCAGTCCAGATCAAAAATGCGGTGGAGTAGAAAGTACAGATACGAGCTCTCAAATGTAGTGAAGTAAAAGTAAAAAGTTCCCACTGTCAAGTTTACTTAAGTAGAATTAAGTATCTGCATCTCTAGTGGGTATTTGTACTTTATTTTTCACCACTGTCGCTGTGATATTGCGCCATGACACAGAAACTAATTCCTGGGATAGTTGAGAAGTTGTTGTGCCAAATATTTACTTTTTTTTATCGCTTTTGAAAATGCGCCATGACAGAGAATCACAATGGGACAGTGTTGGCTTCCCATAGTTCTTAGCGTCACTGTTTCTGATGGAAAAAGGAAGTTTACGGATTAGTATTACCTGAGAAAATCCTATGTGAACGAATAGATTATATTTTACATATTTTTATTCATTTTTTTTTTATTCAGCAGCTTTTACCAAACACTGCATGACATAAAGAACATTTATCTTGACAAGAATAATAAGAATCAGGTACAGGCCCTTTTATAATATAGATTGACAGTGAATTGTTATGAATGAGACGAGTGCGGGGTGTGTCCACGTGGTACAGGTAACAGGTTTGTGAACTCCCACCTGCTTCAGAACCAACCAGTGAAGAACACCGGTGACCCCAAGGACCCTCTGGTTTCACCCCATTCTCCCCTTATTACAATCTGAACCAGAATAAGAGCGTTATTGCTTTTGTCTGTAAAGAAAAAAAGTGTAAAGTAGCTGTGTGCTTTGGTGAAACGTAAAGCAGCTACCGTAATAACAGCAAAAATGTCAAATCACCAGAATCAATGTGTTATTTTTTGCTTAAATTCCACCTGTACTGAGTTAACAGTTTTATAAGGAGCTTCATTGGTTGAGACAAGAGGCAGGTTTGTTGTTTTGGTGTCTTCTTAAATCTGTCGTCTCTTTCCAGCGTTCAGGCCTCTGTCTCTGAACCGCGGCTGGTGGGACTCTGCAGTTAAACTCTTCTGCAGTAGTTGCGCTCGTTGGGCTTGTTTTTGTGCTTTATAGTGTTTTTTTTCCTGATGCGAATGTTAAAAATTAGGCTGCACAATATATGCTAACAAATAATTCTCTTTTAAAATATTGACATTAATGCATTTTAAGGTTCAAAAAGCCTCACTAATGCACAATATTGTACCTGTTAAAGAAAAATAGTACATTTTATTTTAGATTTAGATGATAATTACGGAAAATCTCTGTCAAATTAAATACATTCTCCAGCATATTTGGTTTATTGTGATATAGACACTTTATATTTTATTGTGCAGCCCTGGTTAAAGGTTTTCCTGCTTCCTGGTTTCTGTGTGGGTTGTTCCCGGTTGTTTGGCAGTAGTTTCTCTGGAATTCCCTGTGTTTCTGGATGAGACGCAGTGGCTCTGGTGACTGGACTCTTAAACTGCTCCTCTCTCCTCCTCTTTCCTCTGGGCGCTCTCTTCTCACTGTGTGTTTGTGGGTGTAGTTCGCAGGGGGAGACGGAGCAGGAGGAGCTGGAGCCAGGGAAAGCCGTGTACTACACCTGGACAGAGCCCACCGGGTCCAGGGAGCTGTGCTGGAAGTGTGGCCCCTACAGCGGCGAACTGGAGTGTGTCGAGGTAAGTTTGTAGATGCAGGTGAACTTTCATTTCTACCTGGAGAGACTCGGACAGATACAAAGAGAAAGATGTTTTGAGGTAGGTGAGGTAAACAGGAGTGAAGTTTGATCTTCCAGGCTGACTTAGATCTGGACAAACCAGCAGATGAACTGGTGATTTCTCTGACATTTGCAGCTCTCGTTCCTCGCCTCAAAGAATCTGCTGCAGAAGTGCACGATGCCTGTTATGTTCCCATTATAATACAGTTCATAAAATGAGAAAGCTAAAAACATTTTAGAGATAAATTCCATCCATCCCTCCATCTTCTTCTGCTTATCCGGGGCCGGGTTGTGAGGGCAGCAGTCTAAGCAGGGACTCCCAGACTTCCCTCACCCCAGACACTTCCTCCAGCTCCTCCGGGGGGGACCCTGAGGTGTTCCCAGGCCGAGAGACATAGTCCCTCCAGCGTGTTCTGGGTCTTCCCCGGGGCCTCGTCCCGATGGGATATGCCCGGAACACCTCCTGATGAAGGTGTCCAGGAGGCATCAGAACAGATGCCCTCCCCTCAGCTGCTCCTCTCGATGTGGAGGAACAGCGGCTCTACTCCGAGCTCCTCCCGTGTGACTGAGCTCCTCACCCTGTCTCTAAGGCAGCGCCCGGCCACTCTGCGGAGGAAACTCATTTCGGCCGCTTGTATCGGCGATCTGGTCCTTTCGGTTATTCCCCAGAGCTCATGACCATAGGTGAGGGGAGGAACGTGACTGAGGCTCAGCTCCTCTTCACCACAACGGTCCGATACAGCGACCGCATCACTGCCGACGCTGCACCGATCCACATGTCAACCTCGCGCTCCATCCTCCCCTCACTGTGAACAAGACCCCGAGATACTTGAACTCCTCCACCTGAGGCAGAGACTCCCCACCCACCTGGAGAGGGCAATCCACCTTTTTCCAGTCGAGATCCATGGCCTCGGATTTGGAGCAGCTGATCCTCATCCCAGCCGCTTCACACTCGACTGCAAACTGCCCCAATGCACGGTGCAGGTCCTGGTTCGATGAAGCCAACAGGACATTATCTGCAAAAGCTTAATTCCACATATGTAAATATTATCTGTGCTGTGTTGTTTCTGTCTTTTCAGGACCATAAGGAGGACATGAAGAAGGAAGGAAAGCTCTATGTGGTCTCGTTTTATGAAGGTACACGCTCTTCTGTCTCGTACATTTTAACGTTCGACCCACATGTCTGAGCTCCTGCTGTTCCTCCCCAGGCCTGCAGAGGGTGGTGCTGTTCACAGAGGAAAAGTCCATCTTCCAGGTGCTGTCGGAGAGCGAGAAAGCGCAGCTGGCCGAACAGGAAATGGTCCTGTCTCTGCAGAGTGTGGGCGTGTCCCTCGTCAACAACTCCACAAGACAAGAGGTCTCCTTCATTGGAATCACAAGGTGCAGATGCCCACGACTCATGGGCTGTGGCTGTGTTTGTGTTTGTGACTTACTTATGGGAAAGGGACCAGACATGCATTTTGTCCAAGGCAAACACATGGAGAAAACAATCTTGCCTTTTCTTGTTTTTGTCACACATTGGCAAAAAATATTCCTTAAAATCAATATGACTTACAATTACCATAATATAAAATAATGATCTAAGTATGAAGACACTAAATAATACCAGAATAAAAGCAAAACACATCCTCTTTTACTCCCTGCTGTGTCCCCTGGTGCAGCTCGGACGTGGTCTGGGAGCACAATCCCAAAAAGAAGAAGGATCGTTGGAAAGCTCTGAGCATCAAAGAAGCAGACATCCTGGAGAGCAGTTATCAGACTTACCTTTCCACAGAACCAGTGGACCACGCCATCGTTGACCTGGAGAACAACTTCCAGGTCTGACTTTACTTTTTAAAGGTTTCTGTTGATGTTAAAAAGAATTCAAATCATGACATTTGTTCAGCAATTAAATTTTAAAGGGAAACTCCGGCACGTTTGAAGCTAAAGTTTGTTACTAGAGGTGGTCGAATTCTGTCAGAAGCCAAAAAACGGCACAGATCAGTGTTTCCTCAGTGGAGATCTCACTGTGGCAGTGAGTCTGTCAAGGCAACAAACTAGTGTAGTGATGGGGGCAAGTTCTGAACTTCCACGTAAAACACCAATTTGCTTCAGACTGAAGAAGCTTAACACCACTTTAACCCATCTGACAACAGCCACGAGTCTAACAAACAAAACGCTCTGCCTGGTTCACTCATTAGTGTCTGGAAACGTTAGAAAACAACTTTATAAGCACCTTCCACTCCCCTCTGTTGATTTCCCACTGCACAGGCCAAAGCCGTGCCGGAGTTCCGCTTTAAGAATTGAGAGTTGTAAATGTAACTATGGTTTTATGAATCCTAAGTGACCAAATAGAGCGCGGTGTTGAAAGCGCTGAATCTCAATGCCCATTTCAAAAATGATAACATCATTAAATTAAATTAAAACTGCGTGCACAATCCCTGCTTCCGTATTTTTGACCCTGTCCATGTCTGATGTCTCAGGTCTACTTCACACCTAACGGCATCGACATGAAGATGCTGCAGCCCACTGACGCCCGCTTGAGGAGACACTTCCTCCCTGGAGTGAAGGTGGAGTACAGTGTGTCACCGCGGCAGAGCTCCTACCGCGTCCAGATCCACCGCATACAGGTGAGCCCAGGCAAAGGGGATTATTACTACATTATTATTATGGTTATATTTACAAATGTCTGATGAGAACGAGGACCAGGAAGAGAGAGCACATCTCACACATGTCACACAAATGAACCAACTTTGTCATTATGTAGTGGCAAAACTTTTACCAAATTCTCCATTGAAATCAAATGAATATGATGTTCTGAAAACTACTATTGTGCGCCCTAGATTTGGAACTGCATGTTGATTAACTGTGACAATAAAAACGGGTCAAATAACCTCTTGAGGTTGGATCTTGAGCTAATTTTGGTCAGGATTACCTCAGCTTTATTCTGCTTTACTTTTTCATCTCTATGATCCACGTCACACCAGTGCTGAAGTCTGTGCCCTGGTTTTCTGTGAGCTTCAGGATAGATTTTAAAGTTCTTTTATTGGTTTATAAAGCTCTTAATGATCTTATCCCTATTTATTTATCCGATCTGCTTTCATCATGTCAGTCTCTCGGACTCTCAGGTCCTCAGGTCTCGTCTTTTAACTGTCCCAAGAGTCCAAACTAAAACTCACGGTGAGGCGACGTTCAGCTTTTACGGCCGTTTGTGGAACAGACGACCTGAGGATCTGAGGTCCCCTGTGAGTGTTCATGTTTATAAAAGTAAACTCAAAGCGTCTCTTTTTAATTTAGCTTTTAATTGAAACTTTTACTTGTTTTAAATTAAATACAATTTTTATTATTAGTATATTTGTTTTAAATTAAATTAGTAATATTTGACTTAGTCTCTATCTAATTTTAGCTCTCCATTTTTATTTTTACTATAACCTTTAGGAGTTTTATGTTTTATATTTCTGTCTAAACTGTGTAAATATGGATGAAACTCTGGGGTGGGGGCGCTGTTGTTTTTAATTATTGTCATTTTTCTGTTGCATGTGAAGAACTTTCTGCTACATCTCGATTGTATGAAAAGTGCTTTACAAATAAAGTTTGACTGATTGATAAGAACAGATTATAACAGGAGCAGAACCTTCCTCCACAAGAGCAGTGTCCTCCCCTCTTTACGTTTACTCAGATACTCACTCTGTGTTTTGTTCCAGATCCAGAACCAGCTGCCCGGAGCCATCTTCCCCTACGTGTTCTACCCCGTCAAACTGCCCAAGTCCATTGTTATGGAGACAGGTCTGTGCTAACCTGAACAATCTATAGACTACGAAACTCTGATTATTATTATGCACTTCTATAATGTCATTTACTTGCCTTGTGTCTGTCCAATTTATGTGATGTGTTTGTGTGGTATTGTATGTAAATGGCGTTTTCCTTGTGTGAACATGACTGTGAAGACAAATTTCCCCTCGGGGACAATAAAGAAACTAACTATTTAAAGCTTCTGCTGTGACACAAAACTGTGTTTTCATCATAATGTGACATGAACAAATATGACATATGTGCTTATTTATTTGATCTTTTTGTTCAGAACCGAAGCCTTTGACTGACATCAGCATCGTGACCAGAGCAGCCGGACACTCCGATATCTCCAGAATCAAGTATGTGAGATTTGCCATTAAAGCTGCAATATGTAACATTTTAGCCATATAATTCATTAAAATATAAAGTCATTTTGGGTTTTTTTGCCCTAAAAACATGACTCTGACTCTTATTTGTCCTGGAAGAGCGCCTCCTACTTTCATGGAACTGTTGTTAATTTATTAATTTATTAATTTATTTAATAGGGACAGTGCATATTAATGAACATCTACAACGTTGCAGCGTAAATATGACAGATTATGGCAAAAAATGCAAATTTCCAAAATAATAACATGAATACGTAATGAATACAGGTGGAGGGGCAGCTAAAATAAAAATTGTAAAAATGCACAATTATGTTGTAATACGTTGAGGTCTTGGGTTTAGTCAATAATAGAAAATATCAAGTTCAACATTTGTGCATTTCCCTTTTGGATTTTCCATGGGAAAGTTCAATGTAAATAATAGGGAAAACAGGCCCTTGCCCCCAGCTGCAAGTCTGACATCATCACATATCACTAGAATCTACAAACCACCTAAAGTCCACGGCGTAAAACATGGAAAATGCTGTAGCTTTTTTTGTTTCATGTGAATACGCCCAAGAATTTCAGAGATAAGAACCATAAAACAGGTCAAAAGGTCCAGAATGTGACTAGCGGCACTTTATTACAATACCAAAGTCTGTGTGTTTGTCGTAGGTATTTCGTGGTGTTGATTCAGGAGATGGATCTAAAACTGGACCTGGGTTTCCTGTACGCCATCATAGACCTGCTCACTCCGGAGAACGCCAGCGCTGTCACCACGGAGCAGGAGGTACTGTCTGTTCCTGTGGATTAGGTCCGAGCGCAGCATCAGGTTTAAATGCAGATCCAGTTTCAGTCATGTGTAGTCGTCGGTGATACGATTGAGGGTTTTTCATTGAGAGTTTCACAGCCAATCCTCTGTCAGGAAAAGTGTTTAGATTTCAGATTTGGGAGGCTTAATTGATCCTTTTTGTGTCAAATTATATTTTTTAAGTCCTTCAGTTCAGTGTAATTTTGTATAACCCCAAATTTAAACCAGGATTAAACCAGGACTCTGCCAAGGACTAAACTAGGATTAAACAAGGTCTAAGACAAGACTGAAGCGGGTCTAAAGTAGAACTGAACCAGGACTAAATGAGCAGGACCACGCCTCAGCCGCCCTCGCCTCCTCTCCAGCGAATCACAGCTCACTTCTGCCACGCCTCAATTTCCCAGAAGCCTATTTGTAGCAGCCTATCCCGGTGACCCAGTTCATTCTGAATAACTCGACCCCACACTCCCGACCCCGATCTGTTCACTTCCAGATATAAGACGCCTACGAGGGGGGGTCCCGTTCCTGCTGGGCCATGTGGAGGTTGAGACTGAACCCCCACCCTGAGTCTCAACCCGGCCGACCGCCTCGTCTCCATATAATAAACGGTTTTCGCTTCGGACATGTGTTGGTAGCGTGGTCCTTGCTAGTGAAACCAGGATTAAATCAGGACTAACCCATGACTAAAACAATAGCACAAAACGAGGTCTAAACTTGGACTAATATTGTTTTTTTTTTTGTTTACACATTGCCCAAGCCTGATCCAAATGTGGTTTCCATGTGTTTCCTGCAGGTGGAGTTGTTTGAGAAGGACATCGAGTACATAAAGACCGAGTTGAACCACGGCTCTGCTGCAGATAACTCTCCCATCAGTCTGTTTGAATACTTCCACATCTCCCCCATCAAGGTCTGTGTTCTGCACCGTTTTAGGCGAATCATGGATTTGGGTCAATGATTTTTTCAAATATTTCCAGTGTCAGGTGCATAAATCTGTGTTTAACATTTATATGAAGCATTTTGAGTGTAAAATGTCATGTGGTGTGACTGAAATAACCTTAAAATAGTTTTATTTTCTAAAACCTGGTTGGGCTATTAATCTAAGTTCTGAGTAATATGAAGTGTATAGAAACAAACTGCTGCGTTTCTTTAGATTTTTAATGCATATTGATATTTTCTTTTCCTGTTCAATATGACAGTCGCCTGTTTGTGTTTAATGAACAAACTACTGCCCTGGAAAATGAAGAAAAATGAAGGAAAATGCCTAAAGAACCATTCACCCAAGTCGACTTTGTCTGTTGTTAAACTCCAGCCATAGAATTCCTGCTGTTATTAGTCGCACCACATGATGCACGGTCGCACCACATGACATTTTAACACTTTAAGGACAAAAAACATGCAGAATAACTCAGGATTTCTGAAAAATGATCTGGTTCCATGGAGGTCAGAGGTGCTACAGAAATGTGGTGAATTATGAAATTTGAAGCTTTTTAACTGAGGAAATTGCATTTGGACAGCGTCATGTCATTGACCCAATTATAAGCTCCTTTTTGACACTCAAGAGCACTTTACAGAAGCTGAGGCATAAATACATTAGGGCAGGAGCGTATCATAGTGTTCATTATGTATTTTCTTTTGAGGAAAATTAAGTTTTTCTTAGTTTTTCATTGCAATAAAAAACTAAATGACAATCACCATCATTAAAGGGTCTATATTATACACAGAATCTCTACTCTTGTGAGCATTAAGCCATGTTAGAATGTTGTTTCCTCCTCAAAAACAGACCTGGAGTTGAGTTTTGTTTCATTCACACATGTGTAACCCTAAATTATTCAGTCTGTGTTAGTTTCAGTGCGTAAATATGCAGGTTTGTGTGTTAAATATGTGTGAATGAAACAAAACACAACTCCATATGTACTGTATTTGTTTTGAGGTAACAGCATTTTAACATCGATCAGAAAACAGTGTAATATGGGCACTTTAAACAAATATTATAAATGCCACCTTCAGCATCAATTCAATCATTTTCTCTTTTGCATTATGATACAAAAATTAGTCCTGGTAATACATTTAAAAATGCAAACGCTGTGCGACTGTGCCACTGCCTGATGTTTCAGATGTTGTTTTCTCAGATGCACCTGAGCTTCTCTCTGAGCACAGGAGGAGAGGACGGTCTGAAGGAGAAAAGGGACAAAGAGCTGATCCCTGTGCAGAGTCTGAACCTGCTGCTGAAGAGTATAGGAGCCACACTCACCGACGTGCAGGACGTGGTCTTCAAGTACGTACGAACTCACAATACTCACGATACTGGAAAATACTGTGACATGTAATATCCATATTTTAACATACCTATAAGTTTATGTTAAAACAAATAAGTACATACCTCAATTTATTGGTAGTGTTAATAAAATTTCAAACTCAATTTCGATACTAAGGAATAGACGGGATGGTGAAAACAAAAAAAATTTATGACCGACCACCGAGCCTCTTTAACTGGTTAAAATTGGTCCGTTTAAAATCTATTCTAAATCGAATCGCTATTTGAAATAACAGCCATTTGGACTCGAGCTGCGCTGCCGTCGGCTCTCACACACGACAGTGTTGAAGATAAAGGTGTTAGTCAAGTGTTAGAAGCTCATTTGAAACATCACCATGGCTCATTTCAGAAAATGACCGAAGAGACGCTGCTTATAGACTGTGTCTGTCAATGCAGTACATGAAGTATTTATACACAGACACGATGTAAGGCTCAGTTTAACCCAGCAGTCATGAATTTAGTCCACAATATGCACAAAACTGTAAGGATAAAACGGCAAAACATCCAACAGTCGCCTACACAACAAAAGCACTTCTGTGGAAACTCAAACTACAGCTCATAGCAGCACTAAAGCCTGTAGAGATAAACAGAAACACAGAGAAAGCACTCGATGGTGCAGAGTTAGCACGGTTAGCATAGTTAGCACAGTGGGTTGGCTTTTCTCACCTGTAGACGAGGCTTGAGGGTGTCACATTTTATGGTTCACATCATTGATGATGATGAACCTCGTGTCTTGAGCAATGAGGCCTCACACCACATAAAATGTGTTATGCAGGGTTCCATTTAACCGAGAGTCAAAAAAGTTTGTCCGGTTAACATCCCTAGAATAGACTTGATACTCAATATGATTCCAATACCAAGATGATGATAGAAAACTCTATTTAGACAATAGAATGTGATTTTTAGTATTAAATGGTAGCACTTTGTTTTTTATGCATATGTGTCCTTATATCTGTGTAATCCCTGAGAGGTCCAGGTCGGTTCCATAGTGGTCCATGGGCGTGTACTCGTCTGTATGCTCTTTTATTTGTACTAATACAACTCAAGATCATTCTAAATCTGTTCAGGACCCGGGCCGCACAGAAAGAACGCTCCTCAATTTTCCACATCCCAAATAGAGCGCGTAAACATCCACACACGAGCCGCTCACGAACATTAAACCGGTCTGTGGCGCAATGAAGCTTGGGACCGCTGATCTAAACTGTCTCTCTGTTTCAGACTGGCCTTTTTCGAGCTGAAGTTCATGTTCTGCACCACACAGCAGCTGCAGTGGGAGGTGATCCGGCACTATTCCAAACAGGTAACACAGTCGGCACAACTAAATGAATACGTCAACTTTTAATTTAACTAAATATTCTTTATTTTGCAAAAAAAAAAGAGATGTCAGAAGTGGACAACCAAATGAATTTTACATTTAATATACAATTCACGGCCAAAATATTAAAATATCTGTCTTTATTTCCCAATACAGGAATTTTCAATGCTACTAACTCCTATTAAACTGTATCATTAGTAATTCCTGGGTGTCGGAGTGATGAAAATGCCATAGCAATTAAGAATTTTAAAGTCAGAAGTACTCAAAATGGCATCAGTAAACAGGACGCTGAACCCAGTGTAATGTATTTTTGTTTCCAGGCCATAAAGCAGATGTATGTGCTGGTGCTGGGGCTGGACGTCCTGGGGAATCCTTTCGGTTTGATCCGGGGTCTGTCCGAGGGAGTGGAGGCGTTCTTCTATGAGCCCTGGCAGGTACAGACTCTACATCAGTGCCTTTAGACGATTCACATGAGTCCAGCGCTCAAAATTTTCCAATTAAAAGCATGTGTCTGTTCTAACTTTGGTGTGGGGTTCCTCAGGGAGCGATCCAGGGGCCCGAGGAGTTTGTGGAGGGCATGGCTCTGGGGGTCAAGGCTCTGGTGGGAGGAGCTGTTGGTGAGTGGGTCCACGTTCGTTAACATTATTATTACAAATGAAACAGAAAACGCGCTCCCAAGTTCTCGTAGAGGTGCAGACGCAAGAAACGGCAACGTCAGAGTGAGAAAATGCGTCGCACACTCAGGTGGTCGATGCCTAAATTCACTTATTTTTAATTTTTAGATAATGTTTTGGCAAAAAACCTTCGTGAGATAATTTCTTTCTCATTTTGGAACACAGTAGAATGAATTATTACTCCTATTATCGTAAATAAAACACTTAATAGAGTAAAGAGCAATAATTTAACACCTGTAATGTTCAAAAAGAGATTAAAATATGCAAATAGTATCTTTTATTTTACAGCTATAAAGTAAACATGTACACACCATATTTTTGGAGTACTGGAGTATTTTTAAGCCTGTAGGAGCACATGATTGAGTGGAATCTGCACTAACTATAAGTGGAAATTACATAAAGTATGAAAAAAAACCCCCAAAAGAACCATGTTTAACCTGTGCTTCCTGCATGTTCCTCCAGGGGGCATCGCCGGAGCCGCCTCCAGGATCACAGGGGCCATGGCCAAAGGCGTGGCAGCCATCACCATGGACGAGGAGTATCAGCAGAAGAGACGAGAGGCCATGAACAAGCAGCCCAGCGGCCTTAGGGAGGGGCTGGCCCGGGGCGGCAAGGGGCTCGTCTCTGTGAGGAAACTTGACACGATACAGGACACACGGGGGCTTTAGCTGGAGTCAGGTCATAGCCGCCACTAACTTCACTCATTTTGGTTCTTTTCAAAGACAGTAAATGTAAATTGGACATGTTTGGGCTGTGAGACGTCCTTAGAAGTGTCACAGATCAGCTGTTACTTCCTGAGGCCTGGTCAGATTGAGCGACCCGTGAGCCTCAGACGTTCTGCTGAAACTCACCATGACCTGAATAACACCACACTGCATTGTGATACAGACCTGAAGTGAATGTTTTAGAGAGCGTTTACACTGCAACGAATCACCGTATCAGCGTGTTGGAAACGATTTTTCGTCCACACACAGAAACGCTCATCACAGGACTAGGCTGGCACCAGGTGGAGCAGAGCGTCGTATCTGAAGTTGCCGTAGTTCAGGGTGTCCTTTTTTTGAACGTTTTTCATTGAGGGCCGATCGAGGGTCATCGACATGTGGTCAAAACTGAGCGTAATTCAAATCTGTGCATTTGTAACAGGTTTAAATGAGTCCAGACCTCCAGACCGTGGACCGACAATGTTTCGCATTTGTCTCGGGTTTGTTTAAACTTTTCCGCAATAGCGTCGCATGTCCGATGCCACGAACCCAGAGAATCCGGAAGGCGTTAAGTCACAGTGATGCGGTCGAATAAGAACAGCAGCTAGAGCCTCGACATCAAGGTATTAAAGGAAAATGGCTCTTTAAGGTGTGTTAAATGCACCAGCCTAAATGACCCACTGTACTCACCTCATGTTTCTGACTCTTACTTCAAAAATGTTTCTGTATGTGGACACTCTGGAGTAGCATGTCTCCTAAATGTGTCTTTGAAAAGAACCTAAGTTAGTGATTAGCAGATTGTAGCATGGGAATATTCTATAAATAATTATTAGGGCTGAAATATATAGATTTTTAATTGAAAACATTTGAATTAGTAATAAGTAATAATGTATTGTGAGGATTTTTTCGCTATTGTCTGCTGTTTTTTCCAGGGCTTTGTCAGTGGAATCACAGGAATCGTCACTAAACCCATCAAAGGCAAGTTCAGTGTACACGTTTCGCCGCTGAACGTCCTTTACAATCATCGCTGTTTATTGTGTGTGTTTTATTTGAAATGTTTTTTAATCTCTTGTCCCTGTGTGCTGCTCCTGTCCAGGCGCTCAGAAGGAGGGGGCGGCCGGCTTCTTTAAGGGCGTGGGGAAAGGGCTGGTGGGAGCCGTGGCCCGTCCCACCGGAGGCATCATCGACATGGCCTCCAGCACCTTCCAGGGCATCAAGAGGTCAGACATCACCAGACGAACACGAAAAGATGAACCACATCATCACCAGACCGTCACAAACCTCCGCCAAACTAAAACTATAACCAACCTGGCCCACCTTTGTTTAACATGTTCTCAGTTCCCACGTTTACATGAAAGAGCTTTAATTCCGAATAAAACTATAAAATTATAATTCCAATTCCAATAACACTTAATTCCTAATGAACATGAGTCGGAATTAAACTTAATTCTGAAGTAAGTGGGTGGTTTATTCTGATTTTAAAGCCAAATTAATGTATTCCTCATTCATATAAATGTTTATTCTTCTTAAAATTAATCCCGGTGGTTGGTGCTCGTTGGCTCGTCCTTCTGATTCGGCTCCTCCAGTCGTCTCTTGGGACTTTCCTCCACGTCTCTTTGGATTTGTGAGCGGGATGTGGGAGTGGGCTGAGGTGTGGCAGCCTCAGACTCAGTTTGTCTTCTTCCTCCTTCTCCGACACTCTTCCCTTCTCCTCCTCAGCTCACAGACGTGAAGCGTGAGGAGAGAATTCTCCAGCTGCTGCTTCATTATCATCAGAACGACCGCGGGAAAAGTTTGGATCGTGTTTGTGTAACGACAAACCGAGATGACAGAAAAGCCGGGAGCAGCTGAAGTGTGGGTTTTATTCCCAAAGATGGAAATACGTTTGTGTCGCTGTCCATTCAGAACCTTCCGCACCCCTAGAGACTGAGCGGAATTAAATAAAGATGATTTAACGTGTTTTCCATGGAAACCTCAATTCAGAATTATTATTTCCATATAAACTCCAAAGAGAATATTTTAATTCCAAACTATTTAATTCAGAACAGGTAATTCGTAGCTAAAAAACATCATGTAAACGTGGCCACTCGCAGCTCTTTTGGGATTTAGTGATTTTAGTGCAACTCAGCGAAATGGTCACGGTCACATTTTCATACTGCACTTTTAAAACGGATTTTTTCTATCGTCATATCACCCAGCCCTACCTTAACTAAACCAAACTATTTTCCTAACCCATCTTAACCATAACCTGTTTCCTCACTCCCCCCGACCACAGCAGACATCCCTCCGGAGCCGCCGATCTGCGCTAACCTTTCTTAACTTGAGACTTTCCTCGTTTTGTTCAGAGCGGCGGAGACGTCTCAGGACATCGAGTCTCTGCGTCCTCCGCGCTTCATCCACGAGGACGGAGTCATACGCCCGTATAAGGAGAGGGAGGGCCTGGGCAGCCAGATGCTCCAGGTAAAGACCGTCGACCCGTTTGTCTGTTTTACGCTTTTATTTTGGCGACTTTTACACACAAGAAAATCCTATGGAGGCACAGGGAGGGCATCTGACACACAGGGACACTTCAGTACCTGTTTGTAGAGGTTTAAACTGCAGGGTTAACAGCTTCTACGTGGAATAAGACTCTATGGAGGCACAGGGAGGGCATCTGACACACAGAAGAAGGAGACACATCTGCTTATCAGTGCAAACTCATTCATATATTTTCCACTTCATCATAAACATAGACACAATCACAGTAAAGTCTTTTTTTGTATTTGCTCATTCTGAAGTTTTAGAGAAGTTTGACATCAAAATTATTGTGATTTATTGTGCCGGGGGAAGAGTTTTCTGTATTTGTATTTGTTCAATAACGGTCACAAGTTCTGGGTCTGATCATGTTAAAAACAGAAACACACTGTGGACGTGAAAGTGGATGAAGTATTTAGCTTTTTTATTACTTGCTGACAAATACTGAAGTTTTTAAAACTAAAATCTCTCCTCCTTAAGGATTCTGTTCATACTGTGATTGATGCTACTCGACTCTAACTATGACTACTATTACTACTACTATTACTACTACTACTGCTACAATTACTACTACTGCTACTGCTACTACTACTACTGCTACTACTACTACTACTACTACTGCTACTACTACTACTACTGTTAGAACTTGTACTTCAAGAGCTATAACTATCACTACTACAACTACTACTACAACTACTACTACTACTACTACTACTACTACTACTACTACTACTGTTAGAACTTGTATTCCAAGAACTATAACAATCACTACTACAACTAAGACTACTGCACTACTACTACTACTTCTACTACTACAACGACTACTACTACTGCTACAAGTTTTACTCCAAGAGCTATAACTAACGCTACTTCTACTAGTACTACTACTGCTACTACTGCTACTACTACTACTTGTGCATGACTGCTACTATTACAACTACTACTACTACTACTACTATTACTACTACTACTACTGCTAATACTCCTTGTTTGCCCCTCTGATCTGGCTGAACTGTGCTTTGCCCCCGGCCTCTGGAGCAGTTTGTCTGGAGCGAGTGGGTTTCAGATCCAGGTGGGAGCCCGTGTGTTCTGGTAGCCGTGTCGTTGTGGAGTCGTGTGTGTGTGTTACAGTCACAGGTTTAGTCGTACTTCCGTGTCGTAGTTTACGGGTTTGTAGGCTCAGACGTTGTAATGTCGTTTCCTCCTCACAAACAGACCCGGAGTTGTGTTTTTGACGAGGTAACGACATCGTAACGCGGCAGAAGCTCACAGGAGTCCACTTTTCTGCTCTGGTCTGTGTGAAGGGGAGACGTGACTCTTTGTGTTTGGGTTCACAGAGGAGACTGGTCTACAGGGGGCGCTGTAGAGAAGCAGAGGAAGAGGAAGGGAGCAGCTAGTTCAACCGTCCACTCACTTTCACTTTCACTTTCCTGTATTTTGTGTTTTCGTTTTATTCTTTTGTCATTCAGTTTTTTTTTTTCATAAATAAATGTCATTTTCCCTGAAGCTTTCTCCCTGTTTTCATGTTCATCTCACATTATTCACCCGTTCAGTTTGAGTTTTTTTATTTTTAACCCTCTTTGATTTTGGAGTTGTAGTAGTAGACGTGGTAGTAGTGGTAGTAATAGTAGTAGTAGTAGCCACCGTAGTAGTAGCAGTAGTAGTCGTAGTAGTAGTAGTAGTAGTAGTCGTAGTAGTCGTAGTAGTAGTCATAGTAGTAGTAGTAGTAGTAGTAGTAGTAGTAGTAGTAGCAGTAGCAGTAGCAGTAGCAGTAGCAGTAGCAGTCGTAGTCGTAGTCGTAGCGGTAGCAGTAGTAGTAGTCGTAGTCGTAGTCGTAGTAGTAGTAGTAGCGGTAGTAGTAGTAGTAGGTGTAGTAGTAGTAGTAGGTGTAGTAGTAGTAGTAGGTGTAGTAGTAGTAGTAGTAGTAGTAGAAGTCATGCACAAGTAGTTGTAGGAGTAGTAGTTATAGTTGGAGTACAAGCTCTAACAGTAGTAGTAGCAGTAGTAGTAGTAGTGCAGTAGTAGTAGTTGTAGTAGTGATAGTTATAGTTCTTGGAGTACAAGTTCTAACAGTAGTAGTAGTAGTAGCGGTAGCTGTAGTAGTAGTAGTAGTAGCTGTCGTAGTAGTAGTAGTAGTAGTAGTAGTACAACAGAGGCACAGTTGGTTGAGCTCTTGTCATATAATGCAGAGGTTTGTGGTTCAATCTCCACTCTGAAGCTCCAGTGTTTAGTGCAGCGGGTCCCAAAGTGCGGTTCACGATAATGACTTAGATATAATTTTAAAATCTTGAAATTGATTATTTTAATGAATTTACGTCAGACACAATTAACGCCTCTAATAGGGTTGAGCGGTATTCAAATTTTGAAACCGCAAAATTTTCTCAGCATTTTCCCGGGATATACGATATTACCAAGACTAATTCAGAATTATTTTGGAGCTGCACCTAAACCCTTCAGAAACAGAGTCGCAGCTTTATATTTGAAGATGAGGCACAAGTTCTGATCAAACTAAACTTTGCAGCTTGTTCGATCGCATCAGCATCAGCGCACGAGCTGTTTTTATCAGCGCTTATACTGTATGCAAATGAGCCATGTGGTGTTAAGTTTAGTTTCTGTAAAACGTAAACAAATGTGCCAAAGCTGCATTAAACACATTATTACTCAGAGTCTATAATGAGCAGAGGAAATGTAGAGCGGTGGAGAGGACCAATCACAGCCCTTATCGTCTGCGTCGCTTTTACCTTTGGATCAGAACCATAAATTGTTCTTTAGCGTCTCCTCCGTGAAAGTCTGACTTCGCTCTCGAGCGGGAACTTTCTCCTCTTCAGCCTCGTCCCCTCTCGACTCTCGGCTTCAGTAAAACGTCTCCGTCACAAACTTTTGGGCTCAAACGTCGCACATGAAGCGTCAGTCAGGTTTTTTTCTTCTTCCTCGCTGCGTGTGGATGGAAATCTCTGAGTGGAACGACGTTAATGACGTAATGAAACTGATACCGTTGCTACTTTTCGATACCGCAGGATACTGTATTACTGTATTACCGCCCAACACTAACCTCCAATAAACAGAATTAAACCTGATTTAAATGTTTTGAACCTAAATCGTTATTACGATTTTGCAGTTGGGTCCCAGGTCCATTTTCAAGAGATTTGGGGGACCCCGACCAAAATAATCCCTCGGTGTTGCACTCTGTCATTTTTCTAGTGGTCAGTTCATTACCTGTTTATCTCTTACAGATGTTACTCCATTGCTTGGGATGTTTCACAGTACGGCTTTATCGTTATCCATCTTTATTTATCTTCATTTGTTCAGGTGTTTTATTGCTCAAAAACGGGCCTTTTAACTGTGAGTAGAGTTGCTTCTCCACAGATCTGACCGTAGAAAATCCCAGGTAAAATAATAACATATCCATGGAGACGAGCAGCTGGCTGACCGTCCATTTGGAAAGTTACGTAATGCACCTTTAACCGTCCAACGTGCTGTGTAAATCAAATGCAACATAGGAATTATGAAAGAGCCACAAAAACAGTTCTGTGTGAATGTTTTGGGGGGAAAATGCTCCTTCCACCTGACTCCAGAGAGAATGAATCAATCCTCAAGACACTTTGGGACCCGAGAAAAGCCGCTTTGTTAAAAAAAAAACTATATTATAAACTTTATTACACTTTCTCTTTCAGAAAATTGAGAACGGCCGCTTTGCCAAGTACAGGTACTTCGCCCACGCCAAGGTCAACGAGTCCGACTTCCTCATGATCACAAAGAGGTGAGTCCTGCTTTTACAGAGCGATAAATATTGTATAGTACAGATAATTATATGTCTTTTTGTGTTCAATCAGGGCTCAGCTTTCGTATTTACAGTTTGTGGAAAAGAATTTCCCCTTGGCGTCTAAAGTCTAGTTAAATAAGTCTAGTAAAAATCACTTTCAACTCTCTTTGGTGGTAAATGGTACTGACTTAAGGCTGCCGCACACTACAGGGGAATTTGCCCAGTTTTGGCTGATTTCTTCTCCTCGAGTTCGGGGAGGTGTTGAATTTTTGTCTCTGTGTGCGATTTTGAAGTCGCTGCTCCTCGTGTGTGGAGTCAGTGTCAGATCAGAACCACCAAACATCAACAACACGACGGTAAAAGCCAATAAAACAGAGTCAGGGGCAGAGGAGCGACGGAAACAAACAAACTCAGGATATAGCGAAAATAATTATTACTCAACTAATGTAAAGTGGTACATTTAAAGTGCAGAATCTGATCCACATTATCCATAGAAACTGTCCTCCACAAATAATGACTCCAGTCCACCAAACCGCGCTGTTAATCCAGTTTGCGGTGTTCTTTGAATGTAAAAAGGCGAAATTGCATGTGTTTTGTTTACGTCCACAGAGCGTAAAGCTGCAGATTAGCGACAGTGACTCTACTTCCTGTGGACTTTATCGCCCCTTTTATGCTTTAAAAATCCTGTATCTGAAGTACTGCACCACATTTCACAAATCTAATAACACAGTTTTGACTTGTATCTAAACTAGAAGTGCAGAGTCTGATCTTTGAGCACTTCAGAGTCTCAGAGTGACTGGTTTTACTGTAGACAGGAAACGGCCATCGCGCTTACGATTCTATATCCTGTTTTACGCAGACAGATCCCGCTGCAGTCTTTGAGATCGGAGATTTTAAGTTTCTCCTCGTGTCTGTGGTGTTTGTGCTTTTTGTTGCGCGTTTAAAAATCGTTTAAAACCAAAAAATCCTGCGGTGTGTCGCGGCCTTTACCTGAAAATCATATCTATTCTGCTTTTTTTTTTTAGCTTTACTTGTATTTAATGTAGTTTGTTAACTTTATTTTTCTGACTCTGCCTGTGCAAAGTAGCGCTCATTCTTAAACACTACTACTCAAACACACTTATGAATGAATATTGTGTTTTTATCCCTTCAGGGGCATCTTTTTCGTGACAAAGGGCACGTTCGGGCAGCTGACGTGCGAGTGGCAGTATCTGTTCGAGGAGTTCACCAAAGACCCGATGATCGTGGAGGATCGCAGACTGCGCATCGAAGCCAAGGTCCAACTTTTAAGCAGATCACCTGACCGAGACTGAAATCTGAACTGATGAAGCCACACGAGAACATGTTTGTGGAGGTTTAAAGTACAGGGTTAGCAGCTTTTACACAGAACAAGACCCCGGGGAGACACAGGGAGGGCATCTGACACACAGGGAGGGCATCTGACACACAGGGAGGGCATCTGACACACAGGGAGGGCATCTGACACACAGGGAGGCCATCTGACACACAGGGAGGGAATCTGACACACAGGGAGGGCATTTGACACACAGGGACAAGTTTGTAGAGGTGTAAACTACAGGGTTAGTAGATTTGAGACCGAATTGCCACGTTTACATGAGAGTTTTAATTCAGAGTGAACATAATTTAAGTCTGAATAAAAATGAATCCACTTTAAAAAGTCCATGTAAACACTTAATTCCTAATGAAAAAGATTATTCGGGAGTAAACTTAATTCCAAAGTAAGTGGTTGGTTTATTCCCATTTTTAAGGCCGAATGAATTTCTTCCTGGATCATGTAAACGTTTCTTCTTCTTAAAAATAATCCCGGTGGTTGGTGCTCGTTGGCTCGTCCTTCTGATCCAGCTCCTCCAGTCGTCTCTTTCCTCCACGTCTCTTTGGATTTGTGAGCGGGATGTGGGAGTGGGCTGAGGTGTGGCAGCCTCAGACTCGGTTTGTCTTCTTCCTCCTTCACCCACACTCTTCCCTTCTCCTCCTCAGCTCGCAGACGGAAAGCGTGAGGAGAGAATTCTCCAGCTGCTGCTTCATTATCATCGGAACCACTGCGGGAAAAGTTTGGATCGTGTTTGTGTCCAGAAAAGCCAGTAGCAGCTGAAGTGTGGGTTTTATTCCCAAAGACGTAAATACGTTCATGTCGCTGTCCAATCAGAACCTTCCCCACCCCCAGATGCTGAGCGGAATTAAATAAAGAGAATTTAACGTGTTTTCCATGTAAACTCGAAGGAGAATATTTTAATTCTGAACTATTTAATTCAGAACAATTAAAAAAACATCATGTAAACGTGGCCAATAAGACCTACAATAAGCTAAATAAGACTAAAGCTTTATTATTAGCTGGAAATTCCAGGGCTGAAACGATCCAAATGAGTCTAGTGAAGGTGTGTGGAGTTTAAAAACACTGGAGCACTTCCTGGAACAGAGGTGAAACAAAACACAGCTCCAGGTCTGTTTGTGATGAGGAAACATCATCATAACATCTAAAGTCCTCACTCTTTTCTTTGTTTTTTGTCATTTTTGTTTCCTTCAGGAGAGAGTCAAGTCTGTGTTTCACGCCAAGGAGTTTGGGAAGATCATCAACTTCAAGACTCCAGAGATCGCCAAGGTCAGTCTGGTGCAAAAGCGGCACAGTGCACTCGCCTCGCAACAGTTTGGAGTTTGCATTTTACGGGACTTTATTTAACCAGGAAAGTCCCACGGAAATACAGACTCTCATTTAGAGGGGAGTCCTGGGGAGAACATGCAAACTCCACACACCCGGAGGCAAACCCAGGACCTTCTCTTACTGTGGGGAGAAATCTCTAAACGCTGCACCACCGTATCGCCCTTTTGCATGTTCTCCCTGTGTCTGGAATTCCTGTTCCTAAACCCTACAGCACATCCCAGAACACCTTTTTTAACAAAGACAGCTGCGTTATGAAATCAAAATATAAAAAAAATAAATCAATACGTGTGTATAATTGTAAAAAGAAAAAAAAAAGAAAAAAAATATTGGTCGACTACTAACATTTAAGGCCTCCACACGCTACAGGATATTTTGGTTTTAAACAATTTTTAAACGTGCGACAAAAAGCGCGAACACACAGACACGAGGAGAATCTTATGAAATTTTAAATCTCCGATCTCACAGATGCAGCGGGATCTGTGTGTGGACCACAGGATATAAAGCTGTGTGGGCGATGGCGTCAGCTGTTTCCTGTCTACAGTAAAACCAGTCGCTCTGAGACTCTGAAGTGTTCAAAGATCAGACTCTGTACTTCCACTTTAGACACAAGTCAAAACTGTTATTATTATTTGTGAAATGTGGAGCAATACTTCAGATACAGGATTTTTGAAGCGTAAAAGAGGCGATAAAGTCCACAGGAAGTAGAGTCAGTATCGCTAATCCGCAGCTTCACCTCGATCCGTGCGCTGTGTGGATGTAAACAGACACACGTGAGGAACTATCTCGCCTTTTTACTTTCAAAGAACGTCTCAAACTGGATTAACAGCGCGGTTTTGTGGACTGGGGTCATTATTTGCCTAAGAAACTTTCTGTAAATAAAGTGGGTGAGATGTAGGAATCCAGCGATATTCGATATAATATCAAATCACTCAATACTGGTGTCACGATTCAATACACGCGTTTGTTTGACACACGCGTTGATGTGCACGTGTTCCTCCATGCGCTCGGTGTTGTCATTTATTTTGGTCCAAAAGGAAAACGGTTCCCGCTGCGTCCTCCTCAGATGCAGCAAGAAAACAGCTCCGTAGGGACTTGCAGCTGAAATATTCTAACAGACGAGGGTTTTATCTTTCAGTTACTTTTTATTTTACATCGATAGACCCAGGAATGACAAAGATATGAACTTTTAAATCCTTCAGAATCGCTTTTGGCTTCAATTAACTGCACTCGTAAACACGCCCGCGTATACGTGATCATTTTCTCAGACTTTATCTCGTTTTCCTGTCGTGCGCGGGGGCCTTTCTGCGTGAATGTGGGCGTGAGTGTTGATGTTGAGGGGCCGGTGGTGCAGATTAGGGGCTACACCCGCCGTTCCGCCCCAGGGCAGCTGTGGCGACGATAGTTTCTCATCACGCCTTTCCTGTACAATCCTGCTTATTCTTCTAAATGATTTGTGTTTTTCAGTGGGTTCTTGCCAAACTGGAGGACGCCAGAGAAAGTTTACCTAAATACTGACCCGCAGCGGCCGACTCCCACTTCTCAGTGCCTTCGTCTCCTGTAGCGCCACCCGGAGGACCGTGGAGGGAACACGTGTGCATGCCCGATTACTTAAGTGCTTTACGACAGTGAATATTTACATGACGAACCCCTTTACGTGCGTGTGCCCCGTTTTAGGTATGTCCTAGTTTACACTCTGCTGATGCTGCTACGAACACTGTTTTACGAAATTATAAAGAAGAATTTTATTTACTCTCCGTTACGTTTAAAGGCGCTGTACCTTATTTTTACTATGTTCATTTGCTCCAAAGTTCTTCCTCACTTAACTATAAGCATTCAGAGCGTCCTCTTTACTCAGCACGATGCGTTTATGAGCAGAGTTTTGCCGTCACATCAGTGCTAACAACAACTGGCATGCTAATACTCACCTCCTGATTATCGGAGAATAAAACGCTTTCTAATTAAGAGGCACGCGGCTGATTTAGGCTGCGTTCAGACTGCAGACTGAAGTGACCCAAATCCGATTTTTTCGCCCCTATGCGACCTGCATCTGATCTTTTAACGACACAGATCCGATTTTCTCAAATGTGACCCAGACCACTTGGATATGTGCTCCTAAAACCGATACATACCGTATTTTTTTCAGGGTTTGGGTGGTTCCTGCGACTTAAACTCAGGTGCGACTTATATATTAAATTTTTCACACTGACAGTCCATAGACCAAATATATGAATCGTATTTATGAATCAAAAATGAAAAAAACAAATCATCCGTTTTTTCATTTTGGTTTTAGAGACAAATAATAAAGAACAGAGCTGTTTTATCATTTTCTTATTGTTGGTTCTATATTGAAAAACGAACAAACAAATGATCCACAGATTCTTCTCTATTGGGTTGTTTTTATTACTGTAACTTCTATAAGATGAAATGTCGGTTCTTGGTCTCTGATTTTATAAAATAAATTTCCCCCAAAAAGTGCGACTTATAATCCGGTGCAACTTATACATATTTTTTTCTTCCTCATTCTGCATTTTTTGGTTTGTGCGACTTATACTCCGGAGTGACATAGTCCGGAAAATACCGTATCTGATCTTTTGATGTGCGACTTCAGTCTGAACGGCCAGGACACATTCATCCGACCTGCCGTTCCTTTCTGCGGACGTTTCTGCCGCTGCCACAAAACGCCACGGCCAAAAACCTCGTCCTTCTCCTTCTCGATCTCCTTCTTAAAACAAATAAGATGCACATGTTCTGGCTCCGGTTCCACAGCAACTTTACAATCTCCAGGTGCTCCATGCAGCGTCTGTGTTCAGGCGACTTCTGTAAACACTGAGCTGCTGCTGTGATGTCATCGTGTCCTCTAAAGCTCGTACGAGACACTTTTGGGGCGTTTAAAACCTGTGTGAAGCTCAAACCTAGACAAAAGTTATGTCAATCGTTTGTGCTTCTTTTGTGCTACAAAAAGTTTCATTTGTGCTTCTTTAGTTTTGGAGAAATTAACAATACTTTTATAGGTCAAATTTGGGTCAGTCGGTCCCCAGGAAGCTTCAAAATGCTCTAAAACGTCCAAAATGGTGTCGTTTGTGCTTGTGTGTGGAAAAGTCTGTATTATTATATAAAACATGAATCTAAAGCAAATTACTAAAGACTGAAACAGACTTTTCCACAGCCTGAAATCGTTTATTTTCACTACTGTTGCGAAGTTCGCCGCCGTCAGCTCAGCGGAAATGACGTCCTGTAATTACTGCAGAAATAATAGTGAATAATTTTAGAAATAAACTCGCACAAATGAAAATTGTCACAGCACAAACGAAATACAAACGTTTTCTATAATTTTCCACCTGTTTTGAGGCTGTTTAACATTTTGAGGGGCTGGACGACGTCATCGGCCGAAAATAAAACTGCAAATATCTGAAGAACCAGGATCACACACAACCAGAAGCACAAACGATTGACATAGTTTTGTGTGGGCCAACTTCACGGAGGTGCGTTTAAAGTTCACACTGGAGATCACAAACAAGTCGCATTTAATTGAAAACGTGAACGACCTCGCAAAAAAATCCGAATGGAGCATTTAAGCCCTGCAGTCTGAACGTCGCCTGAGATTATATAAACGCTCTTGAGGTCCAGTGTCTGTACTGGGGCACGTTTTGTTCAAATCTAAGAGGAAAAATAAAAAAATCGGGTACAGGGCCTTTAATCCGCAGGAAACGCTCAACGACCAAACCCGCCATAACGACTGTCTTTCCTGTCTGCCATCATGTTGCATCCAGTTACACAGAGAATATTTAAAGAAAGTTACGCCACAAAACTTATTATGACATAGTTTTACATTTGCCTGGATTTCAAATGGGCTCAGTTGCATGTTTTTATACCGTCTGTGTCATTAAAGGTCCGATATTACGCACATTTAGCCGTGTTTTAACGCCGTTTCCTCCTCGAAAACACACCTGGAGTCGTGTTTTGTTCCATTCCCACGCGAGTTACCCCTTAGTACTGGTCTGTCTGCATTTCCAAAGCTCAAAATGCTCCGTTCTGGCTCCAGTGAAGGTGGGTGGAGTTTAAAAACGCAGCGGACAAAGTGAAACTGAGTGCTTTTAGTTTGTGTTTGAGGGTTTGTGCGTTTAAACATGTGCGAATGAAACAAAACGCGACGCAAAGGGATGTTTTTGACGAGGAAATAACATCAGAAAGTGTCGTAATTCGGGTGCTTTAAGAGAATTCTCATTTGTAAATATGTCTCCGAGCGGTCGTCTGTATAAAGGGAGGATTTTTATGTTTTTATACCACGATTATGCAAATGCCAAGTCCTGCACAATGCAAAAATGTATTTAAAAAAGAGAAAAACGTGTATTTAAAAATGGATAAATGGCTGTTAATGATTCTCCGCGTTTCCTTCGGTTCATAACTCGGCGTAGAGGACGGGGATACTCTCAAAAACGTCGTCGTCATGTTTTAAATGATTACAGTAACAGTAATCGGATCGTATTTTTGCAATTAAAGGTTCATTGTGGAACTTTTCTGGTGTGTTTTCACGGAGATGTTATTGCTTTTTCCCCCCGGAATGTCCCACGTTGCGCCTTTTAAACGCACGTAAAACGACAAATCAAGCAAATCGGCAAATTAAACGCCTCACTGTGGAACGTTCCAGGCAAAGCAGTAACGTCGCCGTGGAGACAAGCAGGCGGCGCAGCCCTAATCAGGAAAGGAACACGGCGCAGCTTTAACCACAAACGTGCAGAACTATGAACCTATGAACTATGAACCCCTTTTTTTTCCCATTTTAAAGCTACAGTACGTAACTTTCTGCTTGCTTCCATGGAAACAGAAAGTTGAAACCGTACTTATTACATACGGAACATTTTCCACGTAAATAGTCTAGTTTTGTGCCGTGCGGTGGAAGATTATAGCCAAAAGGAGTAGCATTTCCATGGAAACAAAAAGCAGGAGTCGGGTTTGCGGAGAGGCACTTTTGGACATTTATCAGCGCAGAAAACACACCCAAAATGAGAAAAACGAACAAAAACGCACCATTTTTGATCAGTTTTGTGCTTTTAAAGTTACATACTGTGGCGTTAACATGTATTTCGGGCAGATTTGTTATTTTTTTAAGCTTGCACACATTCAAAGCGACATTTTTAATATGACGGCGTAAACGGTATCGCCCTCCTCTACTCCGCCATCTTTCACTCACTGCCGGGTCACAACCGCAAAGGGTTTTTCTCCCCGTTTCAACAAAAAATAAATAAATAAACGTTTAATTAAATAAAGATGACCAAACTTTGTGGCATGTCGTTTATTTCTCACACATAAATGGGACAAAAGTTCTATGTGTCTTTGGAAACTCTGTATAAATAATTTCTTTTTTTAGAAAGCGTTATTTACAACAACTACACAAACAGAAGATCTAAAAACGGTCTAAAAAACAGTACAAAAGGAAATGCAAAAAAAAAAAAATCAAACCTACAAATGTCTCAAGCTTAATTATTAAAAACATTCACACACTTGTACTTGTACCTGAGTCTAGTTGAGGAAAATGCCTGTCGCTATTGTTAAAGCAGCTATTTGTGGACAATAACTCGCTGTCGTTGCCTGTTTGGGTCTCAGAGTGATGTTGCCGTAGTGATTAACCATTTAAAACTAAGTCTTACGTGTGTAAAAAAGTCTGCGTCAAAAGGTTGTGTAAAGCCGACACCCGTAAGTATATTTAAAACTCATTTTGCTGTATGAAAACCATAAATCCCACTAATAATAATCAAAACGGGGGCACAGGTCCTTTAACAGAGCATCCAAACTATGGCCCGGGGGCAAAATGAGGTCCTGTGTTCAGTTTTTGGGGACCTCCGGCACATTTGAAGCTAAAATCCGTTTCTAGAGGAGGTGGAATTCTGTCAGAAGCCAAAAAACGGCACAGATCAGTGTTTCCTCACTGTGGCAGTGAGTCTGTCAAGGCAACAAACTAGTGTAGTGATGGGGGCAAGTTCTGAACTTCCACGTAAAACACCAATTTGTTTCACACTGGTTCACACTTTCTTTTAACAACTTTCAGTTTCTCTTCTTCTTCACCGTCAGTAGTCGATTCTCACTTGTTGCTTCTTGTCGCCGCTGGACTCGACAATCGAGTCTTTTGGGCTTTGGCCTGTGCAGTGGGAAATCAGCAGAGGGAAGTGTGAGGTGCTTATGAAGTTGTTTTCTAACGTTTCCGGACACTAATGAGTGAACCAGGCAGAGCGTTTTGTTTGTTAGACTCGTGGCAGTTGTCAGATGGGTTAAAGTGGTGTTAAACTTCTTCAGTCTGAAGCAAATTGGTGTTTTACGTGGAAGTTCAGAACTTGCCCCCATCACTACACTAGTTTGTTGCCTTGACAGACTCACTGCCACAGTGAGATCTCCACCGAGGAAACACTGATCTGTGCCGTTTTTTGGCTTCTGACAGAATTCGGCAACGGACTTTTGCTTCAAATGTGCCGGAGTTCAGCTTTAAGGTCATGTTGACCTACACGACATACAGACAAACAAACAGAACTAAACCGTAAAACTGAATGCAGCCTGAATATTTTAAAGCTCAATTAAGGCACTTTTCTGTTGGGTGTCTCTTGCTCATGTTTTTTTGTCTGGTATGTTCCGTCATAGGGCATTAAACTCACAAACAGGATTTTTGAGCAATGAAAACACATCATTTCCAGGGTTCCTACAGGGTCTTAAAATTCTTAAAAGCACTGAATGTATGAATTTGGAAATAATACCTTAAAAAGACTTGAAAAGGTCTTGAATTTTTATATCTTGGTCTTAAAATTCGTGCAGTACGTAACTTCTCTATCTCACATTTCTCCTCAGAAGTTAAATTTATCAAACACCATTATTTGGTTAAATAACATCACCTAAATAACGAGTGGCAGAACCAACAATTGAAGAACACAAAGTTTGATTAAAGCCGTTAATGTTGTTTTTTATGTGGGTTTTACGTTACCGAATGACACATTTCATCCTGGAGTAATTTATGAATCATTTTTCAATCAATCACAATTTAGTTTTTCTTTCCCGGTAGGTTTATGAAATAGGCCGTGAAATAGGAATTCAGTTTTTATCTAAAAGGCCTCAAAAAGATAAAAATTTAACTTGAAGAAACCTGTAGGAACCTGCATTTAACTTATCGATTAGTTTAAGATGCTATTACTTTGTCTGCAATGTTTCACAGTATGGCATTAAACCTTTTTATCTACACAGAGACCAAACCAGGACAAGTTATAGCTCAGATCTGTGGAGAGGCGGCCCCCGCTCACAATCAGAATTCCTGTTTTTCTGGGTGTTTTTGAGCTATAAAACCACCTGTAAGTGAATAAATGTAAAGTAGAGCTGTTTAATGTCATAAAACAAGCACGTGACGGACCCCGAACCTTCATGCCATGTCAGACCCTCATCAGAAAAGTCCCACAGCGCACCTTTAATCGAGCTTTGGCCCTGTTCTTGTCCTTCCCTCCAGCAGCAGTCGAATGAGGTCTGAGGTCTAAGTGCAGATTTTCACAATAAGAGTCCCGATTCTAACCTGAGACCCAAATATTCAGTGCTCTACAGATGTTTTCATAGAAACGTTTTAAAACCGTATGAAAGTCGAATCAAACTCTACCGTCAGAGTCGGTGTAAAGACGAGACACCGCAGGTCAAATGCATTACAAGATCATGAGGCATTTTATGGTGTAAAAACGGCCAGAATTGTAAATATTTGCGACATAAATCTGAAAAATGGATAGAGCAAAGTTTCAGTCTCTTAGTTCATTTTGTTTGGCGTTTTAGAAACAAAAACATTTACAGAGGATTTTGGATTTCTTATTTAGTGCAGAGAGAAAACCGACCCTAAGAAAACAGTCAAAATTGTAAAAGTTTTGCCTGGAGTGTCTCGCCTTAAATAGAAATATTGCTATTCGTGGATATTCTGTTCTGCTGGGCGTAGACCGGGCTGAACCAGGTCCGACCCCAGACCCTCAGACCAGGTTGAACTCCTTGAGGTTGTGGCGCAGGATGGTGTCTTTGACGGCCACAAACACGAAGCGGATGTTCTCCGTGTCGGTGGCGCAGGTGAAGTGGTGGTACAGCGTCTTCTCTTTGTCGGGGTTTTGTTCTTGGTACATTTTCAGGATGAACTCTTGGGCGGATTTGATGTCCTGCTGCGGACCTGAACACCACACGAGATGAAAACACTTATCATAGTCTGGTCTGGGCTGTTTTCAGGCAGACCACAGCAGTTATAGGAGCCAATTCTGACCGAGTATCAGAACAACAAAAGAGCCGATCTGGAGCGAGGCTGTTGCGGAAAACACCTCTTCCCGCTTAGTAACGCTTTCAATCCAACCTGCTGCTAACTTCACACAGTAAAATAACGACATCAGTCCCTCGGCAGTGGTTAGTTTTACGCAGTTGTACCGTGTCCGTGTGCTGCGTGTAGAGCAGGGGTCTCCAACCTGTAGATCTCCAAACTCTTCCAAGTAGCTCGCCAAGGGATTTCTGAATTCTACGTATTGTGGATAATTAGCAAAATGTGATTAATTAACCGCCCTCGCCTCCTCTCCAGCGAATCACAGCTCTTCTTCTGCCACGCCTCAATTTCCCAGAAGCCTATTTGTAGCAGCCTATCCCGGCGACCCAGTTTGTCCCGAATAACTCGACCCCACCCTCCCCACCCCATATCTGTTCTCTTCCAGACGTAAGACGCCTACGAGGGGGGGTCCTGTTCCTGCTGGGCCATGTGAAGATTGAGACTGAACCCCCCCACCCTGAGTCTCAACCCGGCCGACCCACCTCGTCTCAGTATAATAAACTCTTTTCTCTTCGCACGTTTGTTGTTGGCGTTCCTCGCTAGTGAATTGGACGATGGTTTATGTTTTATCAGCATCTAACTGTGGCTCTTACATTTACTCAGTTTCTTTGCGACTGCTGAAACCGGCAGCTCTCTGGTATTTTTGTTTCGTAAAAGTAGAGAAAAAAGGCTGGAGACCCCTTATAGACAGTATAAGTGAACGTAGCTCGCCCACAAGCGGCTGTGGGCCAAACAGGAAGTGAGCACGGAATCGACTGGACTCACTTGGATTCACTTTCTATTGAGAAACTGTGGCTCCTCTCTCTGTAACTGCTGCTGCTGCCTCGACATTCTGACTGTAAAATGTTCATATTAACCCTCTCTACATGATCCTGAGGGTTTATTTTGGTATTTTGTCCCTAAATCGAAATATGAACATTAATAACAGACCAGTCAGCGCCTTCTTCTTTCTCCGAGGTCGCTCCTGGTAGTGAAAGTATGGATTGACCTGCCCCATGCCAAAGGGAAGGGGCATTACTTTACTTTAAACGCCCTCACTCCTCACGGGCTCTTTGGTTGCAATAATACACACTCTCAGATTTCCAAATATGAAACTTGACTCCAAATTACCTCGATTAGCGACATCACACTTCCTCATGTCCATGAGTGTGGTGTGTAGAGTATATCGTGTTGTGTATTCACGTCTGCGCTGTCGTGAGTCTCACCTGTGAACTCGGGGAAGTACGTGGCGATGTGCGAGTACATGATCTTCTCCTGCAGGATGTCCGTCTTGTTGAGGAAGAGGATGACAGACGAGCGCTGGAACCACGGGTAGTTGATGATGGTTTTGAACAGGGCTTTGCTCTCCTCCATGCGGTTCTGCAGAGACGGAGACGCACTGTGAGGGTCTGGCTCTGGGTCAGGGTCACACTTTACTCTTCAGGGGCTCACCTCATTGTCGCACTCGGCTAAAACCTGGTCGTACTCGCTCAGAGCCACCAGGAAGATGATGGACGTCACGTTCTCAAAGCAGTGGATCCACTTCCTCCTCTCGGACCTCTGACCCCCCACGTCCACCATCCTGTCATCATCACATGAACACACATGTAAACACAAACACACACGTAAACATGTAAACACACAAACACACATGTAAACACACATGTAAACACATATAAACACACATGTAAACACATCATACACACATGTAAACACATATACACATGTAAACACATACACACGTAAACACATGTAAACACACATGTAAACACAAACACACATGTAAACACAAACACATGTAAACACACATGTAAACACATATAAACACACGTAAACACATGTAAACACATCATACACACATGTAAACACATATACACATGTAAACATACACACGTAAACACATGTAAACACACATGTAAACACAAACACATGTAAACACACACGTAAACACACATGTAAACACAAACACACATGTAAACACACATGTAAACACATGTAAACACAAACACACATGTAAACACACATGTAAACACACACGTAAACACATGTAAACACAAACACACACGTAAACACATATAAACACACACATAAACACATGTAAACACACACGTAAACACATACACACATGTAAACACATACACACATGTAAACACATACACACATGTAAACACATACACACTTAAACACATGTAAACACATAAACACATGTAAACATACACATAAACACACATGCAAACACATAAACACATATGTAAACACATACACACATGTAAATACACACAAACACATGTTAATACACAAACACATGTAAACACATAAACACATGTAAACACACAGGAGCCTGTAGTGGAGCCGCGTTGGCCCCGCCCTCACCTGAAGATGACGTTCTCCATGTCGAAGGGGTACTCGATGATACCGGTGGTGGGCACTCGGACCCTGAGGATGTCCTGGAGATCGGGCAGATACGACGGCTGTGAGATCCGGTCCAGCTCGCTCAGGTAACTGTGCAGACGGTTTAGAACGAAATGTTAAGATAATAAATTCAGCTAAAGGAGCTCTGATTTCTATTATTCTCACGTGACATTTTAGCAATACAACTGATGCTTTGCAGCTGATGTCATCAACATTCCCTGAGTGATGTTACAAACAAACTCGAGCAGAGGTCTCCAACCTGTAGCTCAAGAGTTACCAGGAGCTCTCCAACTCCTTCCAAGTAACTGACCAAGGGATTTCTGGATTACACATATTTCCTGAATATCTCAAATTTGATGATTTAAATTCCCACTATTATTGTAAATCATTTTGCTGCCTGACTTTGTGTATCCATCTTCTTCTGCTTTATCCGGTGGGGACAGCAGTTCACCGCCCAGTCCTCTGCGCACCTGACCCCTATGACCCCCTCTGCAGGTGGTGGACCCACAGGAGTGTGGACCCACAAGAGTGTGGACCCACAGGAGTGTGGACCCACAAGAGTGTGGACCCACAAGAGTGTGGACCCACAGGAGTGTGGACCCACAAGAGTGTGGACCCACAAGAGTGTGGACCCACAAGAGTGTGGACCCACAGGAGTGTGGACCCACAAGAGTGTGGACCCACAAGAGTGTGGACCCACAGGAGTGTGGACCCACAGGAGTGTGGACCCACAGGAGTGTGGACCCACAGGAGTGTGGACCCACAAGAGTGTGGACCCACAAGAGTGTGGACCCACAGGAGTGTGGACCCAAAAGAGTGGGGACCCACAGGAGTGTGGACCCACAAGAGTGTGGACCCACAGGAGTGTGGACCCACAGGAGTGTGGACCCACAGGAGTGTGGACCCACAAGAGTGTGGACCCACAAGAGTGTGGACCCAAAAGAGTGTGGACCCACAAGAGTGTGGACCCACAGGAGTGTGGACCCACAAGAGTGTGGACCCACAGGAGTGTGGACCCACAAGAGTGTGGACCCACAGGAGTGTGGACCCACAAGAGTGTGGACCCAAAAGAGTGTGGACCCACAGGAGTGTGGACCCACAGGAGTGTGGACCCACAAGAGTGTGGACCCACAAGAGTGTGGACCCACAGGAGTGTGGACCCACAAGAGTGTGGACCCACAAGAGTGTGGACCCACAAGAGTGTGGACCCACAAGAGTGTGGACCCACAAGAGTGTGGACCCACAGGAAGGTAAAAGACCCACGTCCTTTCAGACTGAGCCCGGCCGGGCACCGGGAGAAGTCATGGTCCTTGGACTTTGTGCTCTCATAAATAAGTTTATGGTTTATGTTTTATCTACCTGTGCCCATCTAGGTCTTGCTATTGCTCTTATGTTTATTTCCTGTGGCTGCTAAAATAAGTAACTCTGGAATTTCATGTTTTGTAAAGGGCGCTCACCTGAGGAAAAAAAAGTTTGGACCCTGAACTAGAGGCACTGCTCTGTCTCTATAGCTTCAGCCAGAACAGAAAAGCGTATGTGGCAGTGGATCCAATATATATTTAACATTATGCATTGACAGAAATGTTTCCCCAATTTCTCCAATTGATGAAAATCCATCATAGAGACAGAAAACCTGAAGCCCCGACTCACATCTGTGACAGAGTATTTGAAATGTATTAGAGAAAACGCGTTGATAATGTGTTTTTTTTGTATAGGACCCCAGGAAATTAAACTGTGAGGTCACGGCTGACCAAATAAACATATCTCAGATCTTTTAGCCCTGTCTCTTCATATAAGTCCTGGGGGCCCTGTCTCTTCATGCGAGTCCCTGGGGCCCCTGTCTCTTCATGCGAGTCCCTGGGGCCCCTGTCTCTTCATGCGAGTCCCTGGGGCCCCTGTCTCTTCGTGTACGGGGGTGGGCCTCACTATTTGGTGGAGTCGGAGAGCTGGTATTCACGGCGGCGATCGTAACACTCCTGGATCCCTGCGTCCTCCCACAGGTTCTTTATGGACACTGCATGAGTCGGGTCCAACTCCTCCACTTTGTCCACCTCCACCTCCAGCACGGAGCCCGCCTTTTCCTGGGGACGGAGAGAGGGAAGGAGAGAGGGAAGGAAAGAGGGAAGGAAAGAGGGAAGGAGAGAGGACGGAGAGAGGGAAGGTGTCAGAAGAGTGTCACAAGAATGAGAGAGAGAGACACATTTAAACTCAGGTCAATAATCCACAGGTAAGATGTTAGTTGGTAGTAGAATAACTTTTATGTTGTAATAGGGGCAATAATAGTAGTTCAAATTGTATTAAGTAGTATTTGTACTATTTGTAGTAGTATTAGCATTAGCAGCCGCAGTCAGATCTGTTGTGGTCGTAGTTGTTGGGCGGGTTGTGGTGGTAGGGGGCAGATTGAACAGACTGCAGCATCAGCCCCATAGCGAGACTTTTTTTCAAGGTTTTCGGAAAAAATGCAAAAATAAAGCACCTAAAGTGACGGCGCAGACTGTGGCCGAGGACAGTTAGTGGGATGAACACTGATTGTGTTGTGAAAGCGCTTCTGAAGGGAGGGGAGGTAATCAAAAACAAAACTGAAACTAGTTTAACATGTTATGTTTTTTTTGCCAAATCTAGCACTTTCAAAGCAATAAAAGGCCACATGGTGATCTGAATGTGATCTAAACGTGATCTAAACGTGATCTAAACATGAAATAAACATGAAATAAACATGAAATAAACGTGAAATAAACGTGAAATAAATGTAAAATGAATGTGTTAACAATGAACTCCCCACAAAAGAACCTCTTTGAGGTTTGAGTAGTACCTGGTTTATAAAGATCCTACATTACACATAATGGACTCTTGTGAGCTTTAAGTGGTGCTAGGATGGTGTTACCTCCTTAAAAACAAACCTGAAGTTGTTTTGATTTATTTACACGTTTGAGTAACGCTCTGTTCCACTGTGTCATGAACCTCCTTTTACCTTTACTTAAGTAGATATTGGTAATTCCAGGGCTGAACTGATCCAAGTGATTTTAGTGAAGGTGTTTAAAAACACAGTGGAGCACTTCCTGTATTACCACATGATCAGGGTGACCAGATTTTCAAAATCAAAAACTGGGACACTCCCAGTTTGTGGTGGTTAGTAATAAAATTGTGAAACGAATGTGTAATTGAGCAAAATTGTTCTGCACTCGCCCCATTAATTGATTGATGATGATGATGATGATGATTAAACAACCTGGTTCTGTGGGGGTCTTACAGTCGGGTCGGTTCCTGGTTCTGTGGGGGTCTTACAGTCGGGTCGGTACCTGGTTCTGTGGGGGTCTTGCAGTCGGGTCGGTACCTGGTTCTGTGGGGGTCTTACAGTCGGGTCGGTACCTGGTTTTGTGGGGGTCTTACAGTCGGGTCGGTACCTGGTTCTGTGGGGGTCTTGCAGTCGGGTCGGTTCCTGGTTCTGTGGGGGTCTTACAGTCGGGTCGGTTCCTGGTTCTGTGGGGGTCTTACAGTCGGGTCGGTACCTGGTTCTGTGGGGGTCTTACAGTCGGGTCGGTACCTGGTTTTGTGGGGGTCTTACAGTCGGGTCGGTACCTGGTTCTGTGGGGGTCTTGCAGTCGGGTCGGTTCCTGGTTCTGTGGGGGTCTTACAGTCGGGTCGGTACCTGGTTCTGTGGGGGTCTTGCAGTCGGGTCGGTACCTGGTTCTGTGGGGGTCTTACAGTCGGGTCGGTTCCTGGTTCTGTGGGGGTCTTACAGTCGGGTCGGTTCCTGGTTCTGTGGGGGTCTTACAGTCGGGTCGGTACCTGGTTTTGTGGGGGTCTTGCAGTCGGGTCGGTACCTGGTTCTGTGGGGGTCTTGCAGTCGGGTCGGTACCTGGTTCTGTGGGGGTCTTGCAGTCGGGTCGGTTCCTGGTTCTGTGGGGGTCTTACAGTCGGGTCGGTACCTGGTTTTGTGGGGGTCTTACAGTCGGGTCGGTACCTGGTTCTGTGGGGGTCTTGCAGTCGGGTCGGTACCTGGTTCTGTGGGGGTCTTGCAGTCGGGTCGGTTCCTGGTTCTGTGGGGGTCTTACAGTCGGGTCGGTACCTAGTTCTGTGGGGGTCTTACAGTCGGGTCGGTTCCTGGTTCTGTGGGGGTCTTACAGTCGGGTCGGTACCTAGTTCTGTGGGGGTCTTACAGTCGGGTCGGTACCTGGTTCTGTGGGGGTCTTACAGTCGGGTCGGTACCTGGTTCTGTGGGGGTCTTGCAGTCGGGTCAGTACCTGGTTCCCGGGGTCGGCGAAGGCGATGCCCAGCGCCTCCATGGCCCTGATCATGGCCTGCATGGATGTGTAGATGTTCTGAAACACCAGTTTGGCGTAGCTGCGTTTGTCCTCGTCCGTGTAGCCTCCTCCGTGGATGATACGCATCTGTTTGATGAAGGTGCTCTTGCCGCTCTCTCCGGTGCCTGCACACACCAGTCACACCAGCAGGGGGCGTTACTTTCACTTACACATGACTCCAGATACTCCATTCATACAGATACCAGAGTCCATAGTCTACAGGAGGTCCTGAGGAGCGATCGTCTTCTGCAGATGCACAAAGGAAACTCCTGGTTCTGTCTTTGTGCATTTGGACACAGAGCTCCAGGTGAACCACCACTCCTGCTCCTGTCAGGTCTGATCTGTGGAGAGGGAGCGGCTGCTTCCTCTCAGTGAACAGGGCTGTGGGATTATAGAGCTTAGTTCTTGGTTCTGTTATGTGTGAGGATTTAGTTTAACCACCGGAGCGTTAACATCTGAGAGCCTGAAGTATGACATGTGACTGATGGATATTTGTTTGTTTAGACAGAACGATTAATAAATGTGTGAAACTGAAACTTGATTGTGAATAATGTTGGAGCCTTTCACCAGGTGAATGAGTTTACGGGTGTGACCACAGGCCACAGTACAGTACAGCTGTGTGTGTGTGTGTGTGTGTGTGTGTGTGTGTGAGTGTGTGTATCATAAACACATTTGTTTAACAAATGTTGGGCTGCATGTGTCTGCGGTGCAGAGGCTGAGCTGTGTGAGCATCACCACAGAACAGTTTATGAATTGGGCCACGATTATTTTAACACTCGACTTGTCAGATACACGAGGAGTTCACAGTAGAGCTGCTGCTGTGAAGGGGAAAGGCTCCTGAAGGGGAAAGGCTCCTGAAGGGGAAAGGCTCTTGAAGGGAAAGGCTCTTGAAGGGAAAGGCTCCTGAAGGGAAAGGCTCCTGAAGGGGAAAGGCTCCTGAAGGGGGAAGGCTCCTGAAGGGGAAAGGCTCCTGAAGGGAAAGGCTCCTGAAGGGGAAAGGCTCCTGAAGGGGAAAGGCTCCTGAAGGGGAAAGGCTCTTGAAGGGAAAGGCTCCTGAAGGGAAAGGCTCCTGAAGGGAAAGGCTCCTGAAGGGGAAAGGCTCCTGAAGGGGAAAGGCTCCTGAAGGGAAAGGCTCCTGAAGGGGAAAGGCTCCTGAAGGGAAAGGCTCCTGAAGGGGAAAGGCTCCTGAAGGGGAAAGGCTCCTGAAGGGGAAAGGCTCCTGAAGGGAAAGGCTCCTGAAGGGAAAGGCTCCTGAAGGGGAAAGGCTCCTGAAGGGGAAAGGCTCCTGAAGGGAAAGGCTCCTGAAGGGAAAGGCTCCTGAAGGGGGAAGGCTCCTGAAGGGGAAAGGCTCCTGAAGGGAAAGGCTCTTGAAGGGAAAGGCTCCTGAAGGGAAAGGCTCCTGAAGGGGAAAGGCTCCTGAAGGGGAAAGGCTCCTGAAGGGAAAGGCTCCTGAAGGAAAGGCTCCTGAAGGAAAGGCTCCTGAAGGAAAGGCTCCTGAAGGGAAAGGCTCCTGAAGGAAAGGCTCCTGAAGGAAAGGCCCCTGACGGGAAAGGCTCCTGAAGGGGGAAGGCTCCTGAAGGGGAATGGCTCCTGAAGGGAAAGGCTCTTGAAGGGAAAGGCTCCTGAAGGGAAAGGCTCCTGAAGGGAAAGGCTCCTGAAGGGGGAAGGCTCCTGAAGGGAAAGGCTCCTGAAGGGAAAGGCTCCTGAAGGAAAGGCTCCTGAAGGAAAGGCTCCTGAAGGAAAGGCTCCTGAAGGGGAAAGGCTCCTGAAGGAAAGGCTCCTGAAGGAAAGGCTCCTGAAGGAAAGGCTCCTGAAGGAAAGGCTCCTGAAGGAAAGGCTCCTGAAGGGGAAAGGCTCTTGAAGGGAAAGGCTCCTGAAGGGAAAGGCTCCTGAAGGGGAAAGGCTCCTGAAGGGGAAAGGCTCCTGAAGGGAAAGGCTCCTGAAGGGAAAGGCTCCTGAAGGGGAAAGGCTCCTGAAGGGGAAAGGCTCCTGAAGGGGAAAGGCTCCTGAAGGGGAAAGGCTCCTGAAGGGGGAAGGCTCGTGAAGGGAAAGGCTCCTGAAGGGGAAAGGCTCCTGAAGGGAAAGGCTCCTGAAGGGAAAGGCTCCTGAAGGGAAAGGCTCCTGAAGGGGAAAGGCTCCTGAAGGGAAAGGCTCCTGAAGGGGAAAGGCTCCTGAAGGGAAAGGCTCCTGAAGGGGAAAGGCTCCTGAAGGGGAAAGGCTCCTGAAGGGGAAAGGCTCCTGAAGGGGAAAGGCTCCTGAAGGGAAAGGCTCCTGAAGGGGAAAGGCTCCTGAAGGGGAAAGGCTCCTGAAGGGAAAGGCTCCTGAAGGGAAAGGCTCCTGAAGGGAAAGGCTCCTGAAGGGAAAGGCTCCTGAAGGGGAAAGGCTCCTGAAGGGGAAAGGCTCCTGAAGGGAAAGGCTCCTGAAGGGAAAGGCTCCGGAAGGGGAAGGAAAGGCTCCTGAAGGAAAGGCTCCTGAAGGAAAGGCTCCTGAAGGAAAGGCTCCTGAAGGGGAAAGGCTCCTGAAGGGAAAGGCTCCTGAAGGGGAAAGGCTCCTGAAGGGGAAAGGCTCCTGAAGGGGAAAGGCTCCTGAAGGGGAAAGGCTCCTGAAGGGGAAAGGCTCCTGAAGGGGAAAGGCTCCTGAAGGGGAAAGGCTCCTGAAGGGGAAAGGCTCCTGAAGGGGAAAGGCTCCTGTCACTCATTTCTGTGTCCCCTCCGTCACCTGACAGGGCGACAGGTGCGTTGGAGGAGAGGAGCTTAAGCTGAAAACCTTTTTAAGGAGACTCCTGCACACGGTCTCACTCTTGGTTCACTTTCGTTCGTATGTTTCTTTAAAACGTTTCAAAGCTCCTGTCGGCCCCGCACTGTCCTGCCCAAAGACACAAGGACAGTCTGCACTGGTCAGAGTTTCCATTTTATCTTCTTTTTTGAACCTGAATACACAGAGTCTAGGTTCTATGAGTGATATAAGTGAAGCAGTGACGTTGGCTCTTTCTCTCTTTTGCATAGACTTCATCCTGAACTCAGTCCTTGCTTTAAACAAACAAACTTAGACAAATCAGCCCATTTGAATGCACCTTGTTTCCAAGTCAAGTTTCCGAGAGGAGACGAGTGGCTCTCACGAAAACACACAAGGCTCATATAAGACACGCAAATGAGGCTCAGGGCGGCCATTTTAGGGGCCGTGAGTGGGAAGAGGACAGAGCAGGTTTGAATGGAGGCTGCAGGCGAAGGGCTAATGATAATGTTCTGTACGTAACATTATCCCCTCAAACAAAACCAAATCCCCAAGTGCATTATTGTGTCTTCTGCTTTTCAAGAGCCGTGACACTGACGGGAATAAATAATAAAAGTCCAAATTTGAACGGCCCCTTCAGCTTCAGCGTGGCCCCCAAAGCATCCTGGGCTTTCAAAGGAGGTCAGAACAAGACTGGAAAAGAAATGGACTAAGGGAGTGAGACGTCACCCACAGTGTTCGGCTTCAGTCAAATGAAGCTCACAGAAGCCAGCAGCAGAGTTCCATATGAGGAATAGGAATTCATTTATGGACAAAACAGTGAAATAAAAACCCCAGGATCATGTCGCGGGTTAATACAAACATGTTAAGAGCCTGAGCGCAGCGGTTACAGAGAGAGGGGCCACGTTTGATCAATTGAATTTGGGAATTGGAGTCGATGGAGCCGGAAGCGCCCCCACGGTCACTTCCCACTTGGAACGCGGCAGCCAGCGGGTTAGGAATGTCCATTTACACATACACTCTGTGGTCAGAATTAGACATATTGGAGGGAAATTGCTTGTTTAATGTAATTTATAACAATGTTGAATAACATGTTTATTAAGTATAAAAGAATCTGTTCCCTCCTGTGGGCGGGAGGTTCATAGGGGGTGAACTGAAACTGCTGCCTCCGCGATCCAGCCGGGTAAAGCGGAAGAAGATGGATGGAAATATGTTTCATAAGAATGCAGTCGCTCTTCAGTATAAAGTCATAAACAGCTGTCTGGACACAACAGAAAACACAACAGCTCCAGCAGTTCACGGAGAGTCTGGTCCCCTGGACTCACAGGGGACTGAAAACGTCTCGGGTTTCTGCAGAATCATTAAGCAAAGCACTAAACTCTGAGAAATGTGATTTTGTTCTAAACGATGAGTGACCAATGAGCTCCTTCGTTTCACACGAGTCATTGAAATTAACAAATCTGATTGGACGATCATGTCTGGGTTTGGCTCGAGGCTCCACGGAGGCTGATATTTAGACTGATATTTAAAAATACACAGATGTCGGTCCTTTAAATCAAACAGAAGCTTCTCAGAGTAACAGGAGGCAAAGCACCTGCTGTAAGAAGCTTTGACTTTCGTCTGTGAAAGTCTCCAGGCCGAGGGGAGTTTTCCTGCTGTAGATTTGATGTGTTTTGGTGCAGTCGGCTGCATAAACAGGCCTCTGCACATGTCCTGTGCAGCTCGGCCCCTCAGTCCTCGGGGAGCAGGGTAATGGTCTCCTCTGAGAAACACTGAGTGGGTTTGACTGGACTAATCACACACGAGCGTTCACCTGCCCTCTGCAGTAGAACAGACAGAAAAGAACACATAACCCTCTTTTTATAAAACACAGGAACCTAAAGCGAAATATGCAGAAATAATAATAAGAATGTGCAAAGTATTATGTTTCATTTAAAGGGGGAAAAACACACGTTTCCACTATGATACTTTGCAGTGACATCAGGCTGGGGGTGTTCTACATGTATGCCTATGGTGGAATGTTCAGCAGTTACTATAGTGACACAATTCACACATTAGCAAACACTTAAAAAAGCTTTAAGACAGAAAACTCAACGAAAAATACAAACACGTTTAAACAGCACATTTTCTGTGATCAGAGTTTGTGTTTTCAACAAAAAGAAGAGAGCGACAAACTGAAAAACTGTTGGCTGATGCTAATTATTAGGGCTATAACGATATCCAAGTCTCACGATACGATATCACCACAGTCTGAACCTCACAGTACGATATTTATTACGATATTGTGGGAAAGCTCACGATATTACGATATTCTACAATAATAACAAGACTGACTTTATAAAACGCTTTGACCAGTTCATTTGGTACATTTACTGTCATTAGGGATGGAACGAAATCGAAATGTCTCTGTATAATATTTTCACTCCAGATGCCCTTCCTGCAGCAGCCACAAAGCCCAAAAGTGTCATCAGGGTCTTGGGGGTCAGGAGATACAATATTACACACATTATTTTAAACCACTGTTTTCTTGGAGCCACATCAGAATTTGTAGTTTTTCCACAGTTTTCCCACGTGTGCATCTAACAGAAAATCCTTTTATTGTCTGAAAATCAGGAAGTGCGTGTTAGCATGCTCGCTGTTCTCTGCTCTGGTCTCTGGAAGTTGTGAAACATACTTGGAAACTATAATTAGGAAGCTCCTAATGCATGAGTGGATGTGCGAGGAATAACTGGAGCAACACAAACTGTTTTAAATAGAACTTTTTCTGTTTTTCATGTTTAAAAGGTCCGAGATTACACACAGTGGACTCTAATGAGCTTTAAGTCATGTTATAATGTTGTTACCTCTTCAAAAACAGACCTGGAGTTGTGTATTCTTTCATTCACACATGTTTGAGTAACTCTTTATTATGGTTTGTCCACATCTCCAAAGCTCAAAATGCTCTGTTCCACCTTGTGATGTCATGAAGCAGTAGTTTTCAAGTTTTACCTTTTATCTTTCGTTCAGTAAAGTTTTAAAAACATCCAAATGATTCTAGTGAAAGTGTTTGGAGTTAAAAACACAGCGGAGCACTTCCTGTATCACCACGTGACATCACAAGTTGGAACAGTGATTTTCACTTTGAGAGAAGAACTCAGTCTAAATGTGCAGGTTTGTGTGTTGGACTTTGAAATCAGTATAAAAAAATTTGCAAATATTAAACTTTTTAGAGACGTACCACAAGGAAAACAGATAGTCATGAATTATTATTGATAAATTAGATGGAAAAACCATGTATATTATCCAATGTCAAATATCATCAGATATCGTATCATCAAAGGTCTCACAATAATATCGTGGAGCATCACAATATATCGAATCCCGAGTCTCTTTGCTTAAATGAACAGTTCTGATGCAGAAAGAGCTAAAAAAAAACAGAGGGAACTACATAGACCATGATCCTTTGCTCCGTTTCAGTGCAGACGACATGAAGAAATAACTGTTCTAAGCACTTTTACATCTTCATTCTTTGGATTAAG